>JAXIVJ010007646.1:0-59675 GCA_036785665.1 Chirona hameri
TGCACACGTGCGCACGTGCAGAAGTACCCCACCCCTGACTTGTGGGAAAGTGGCGGCTGAGAGATCGTTAAAGGAAATAGTTCACCTTCGGATTTTTTTTCTTCTTCAGAACACGATTTTATTATATTTTTTAATACAGTTTCTTTTTTCTTTTCAAAAATGGTCCTACATCGCGCCAATTCAGGACAGAATGTCGTAAATTATTAATGTTATGGTGTGCGTTATTGGTCTGCGCATGCTCAGACCAGTGCTGGCACTCTCAGACGGTACGGTATATCATATATGCGCCGCATTCCTTCGCCAAAAAGTCAAATATCTTCGGCTGGAGAGTCTTTTCAGCCAAGAAAAGTTGCAGATAAGAATTTCTCAACACGGCTACAAAACTGCTATTTCAGTTCAAAATCCCATGTTGAAGGTGAACTATTTCCTTTAACCAGTAATCACACACTAAATTTGAACACAATCGGCTCAGCAGTTGCCCCCACCCACTCAAAATTGTATGGCGACGTTCCTGATCCAACAGCCCCGATCTCTCTGCCGCTAATGGGCAGTTGTTCAAAGGATATTGAAATTCAAGATATTCCGGAAATAATTTAAAGATGCTTATTTTGGCTGGGAAATACTCAAATTTAGGATATCATGACATTTGCATTGGATGTGTATACATTTATCACCAGGTAAGCATATTGTATTTTAATTGAATACCTATCAAGCGAAAAATGACATGGAAATACTGAAATCAGGGTGGGCAACATTTCTTGACTGGGGGGGGGGGGGGGGGGGTGGTGGGGGGGGGGGGGCAAAACGCTCACTGGGGGGGGGCATTTTCCCCCAGTTAACATGTTAAAATAGGCCCTGAGTCCCACACATACACAATCTTCCTTCTCAAAATAATCCCTTTCTTGTAAGCAACCTATTTCAATTAGTTATGTTCTTATGTATATTCACATATGTGTATCACTATAACTAAGACTAATCCCAGGAATATTTATAAACAAAACCCTTTCCCGCAAAATATTTGTCGAGCCCAGCTTTGAAAGAAACTAATGTGGCTGCACTGATTACATCACCTGGTAAATTGTTCCAATGTCTCACATCCCTTCTACTGAAGAACGACTGTCTTAATCTAGTCCTGCTTTGTTTAACAATAAGTTTATACTGATGGCATCGCCCTCTTTTCTCTCTATCAAAATCAAACAAGTTCTTTAAATACCCAATCTGTTGACCATTTACAAACTTAAAAACTTCAATGAGATCCCCCCTCAATCTTCTGTATTTAAGTGAGAACATATCCAATGTTTTAAGCCTATCTTCATATTCTAAATTACTAATACCGTTAACCATTTTCGTTGCCCGTTTTTGTACCCTTTCTAGTAACCAACAATCTTTCTCATACGTTGGAGACCAAGCTTGAACACAGTACTCTAAATGTGGTCTAACAAATGCACAATACAGTTTAGTTATCACCTCAGCACTTTTATAAGAAACATTCCTGTAAATGGCACCAAGCATCCTTAGCGCCTTTTTTCTGGCTTTGGTTACCTGGTCAGATGCAGACAACCTACTGTTAACTATTACCCCTAGGTCCCTTCCATTACCGTCTGTGACATCTCCTGTCCCCCCATTTCGTACGAAGTTCTTCTTTTTACTCGGCCTACATGCATAACTTTACATTTGTTAATATTAAATTCATTTGCCATGTTTCTGACCATTCAACCAACCTATCCGACTGGAAAAGATCCTGGTCGTTATCTCTTCTAATAATCCTGAAAACTTTAAGATCGTCAGCAAATTTTAACACTTTACTGTCTACACCATTCTCGATTGTATTTATGAATATTAAAAATAACAATGGGCCTAAAACTGAGCCTTGAGGCACCCCACTACGCACATCTCTCCATTCAGATTTGACCCCATTTAGTAAAACTCTTTGCTGCCGTCCTGAGAGCAAAAACTCGATCCAATCAAGCGCCTTGCCGCTTATTCCGTGGCTTTTCAGTTGTAATCCTAATCTTTTATGGGAAGCTTATCAAAAGCTTTACTAAAATCAAGATACGCTACATCAAGCTGTTCACCCTATCAAACCTATCGGTTGCCACATCCAAAAACTGCAGAAGGTTGGTCAAGCACGAATAACCCTTCCTGAAGCTATGCTGATTGTCCCTAATGATTTTATATTCATCCAAATATTCTACTATTTTATCTTTAATGATTGATTCCAGTACTTTGCAAACTAAGGAGGTAAGACCGACAGGTCTATAATTTTCTACCTTACTTTTATCCCCTTTTTAAATATAGGAACTACGTTTGCACTCTTCCAGTCAAGTGGAATATTTGTTTCTTTTAGTGATCCAGGAAATATTATAGCCAATGGAACAGATATCTCTCTTCCACATTCTTTTAAAACCCTTGTATATATAGTATCTGGTCCCTCCGCCTTATTAGGTTTTATCTTTTTTAAATATGCACTAACTAAATCACCACTTGTATTGCCCAGCTCTCCCAAAGTATCCTCCGTTACTGGCGGAGGATGAAGTAATGCGATACCAATTTGGTCTTCGATTGTAAAACGGAACTGAACTCATTACTCAATATTTCCACCATTTAGTTATCTTTACTTACCAACATATCATTTACTTTAAGTGGACCAATACTTTTTGAAACGTTATTCATTTTGTAAAAACTAAAAAATCTCTTACTGTCGGCAATGCAGTTCTTTGCCAAGTCTATTTCCTTTGCTCTTTTTGCTGCCCTGACTCTTCTCTTTACCTCGTCCCTACTTTTTTGGTAACTTCTCTTATTTGACTTAATTGGTGATCCCTTCATTTTCTTAAATGCAGCTCTTTTCGTTTTGATGGCATTTCTAACTTCTGGTGTAAGCCAGGGATGAGGGAGGTCCATCGTTTTTTCTACTACGTTTATACTTAAATGGTATGTGTCTACTCTGAACTGCTTTCAATATAGTCTTAAAAGAATTCAGGATTCACATGTATCTAATCTTTCAAACTCACTGTTCCAATCTATCTGGGCAAGTTCATTTCTCAATTTGTCAAAGTCTGCTTGATTAAAATTTGGAACCAGAAGGAGATTGTCTTTGAGCTTAACATTAGATGAGATATTAAAGTTTACTATACTATGATCGCTTTTACCGAGTCCCTCACCGATGGTTACATCACTCATTAGTTCTCTGTTGTCAGAGAAGACTAGGTCAAGAATTGAAAAAAATCTAGTTGGTTCAGTGACAAACTGATGCATAAAAAGTTCCTCTTCAAAAAGTTGCCTAAACATCATACACTCGTTGGTCTCGAGGGTAAAATTTACGAGGTAAATTGAAATCCCCCATGATCAGACAATGTGTTTTAAAATTATTACCAATTTCCTCGCAGGTCACTCGGTCTGCTTCAACTTGAGCACTCTCAAAAGATTACCTTGTCTGTAGAATGCTCCTATTCTTAAGTTATCCCTATTACCTGCACCAATGTTAACGTCTATCCAAATTGGTTCTACGTGCTTCGCTTTTAATGGATCATCAACCCTCGTAGCACCGTACAAACTGTTGACGTATACAAACACCCCGCCACCCTGCCGTGATTTCCTGCAGTACGAAAACATGTTGTAACCTTGTAGTTCGAAGTCCTGTAGCCTATCACCACAAAATTCCTCACTAACCCATGTTTCTGTTACACAAATAATATCCGGTTTTTGAATACCAATATAGCATCTGAACTCATCAAATTTTGATCTAATGCTCTGTGCATTTAACATTATACATCCAATATTAGATTTAGGTATCTCTCTACCACTGCTACTACTGCTACAGGTATGATAACTTTGATGCGTCCCCTTATCAGTTGAACCTTCACCATTGCCTACTTCTCGGTGCCCTTTTACCTGTGTCTTCTGACCCCCCCCCCTCCCAACTAGTTTCCCGGAATCACCCTTGCGTATGCAGCCCCCAGTACTGTCGCCCCCTCATCCGATGAATGCAAACCATCCCTCATGTAGTACACGTCGCTGCCATAAAACTTATCCCACAGGTCGACAAACTCAAACCCCATAGCCGAGCATAGTTTACTCACAGAGTGGTTTGCTGACAAGGCTCTGGAGTACCACTCCGTGCCGACTGCAGCTCGAGGGAGGATGCCAGTGATGACGATAGTCTTCTAGCCTCCTTCAGCGTCTGCAGCAGTTGCCTATATTCCTGTACAAGCTTTACGCTGCGCCTCGGTCCAACGTCATTAACCCCCACTTGTACGATGATCGTTTCGGGATCGCACGCACGTAGTTCGTCATGGATAATAGGGCCAAGTTCAGACACTTTACTCTGGTTTGACGGCACACCTGTCCTCCCTCCCACAAAACACTCTCCCAAGGGGCCTCACCCGCGAATCACCGATCATCAAATATCTAATCTTCTCCTTCTCAGGTTCCTCGGCAGGCTCCAGGACACTGAACCTGTTCGATAGGGCAACACAATGCTCCTGCTCCCCGGGAATGCGATGCCTCTTGCTACCCTGGATGTGCTGTCTATTCCTATCTTGTACAGTTATCCAACCATCTCCCTTTTCTTCTATCTTCTCTTCTTTCTTCTTCTCTATCTTCTCTTCTATCAGCTTTTCTATCGTCTCCCCAAGCTGCTCTCTACTCTGCTCTTATATCTTCTCTCCTATCGTTTCTACTATGTTCTTTCCATCTTCTCTTCCTTCTTCCCTCTTCCCTTCTCCATCTTCCATTCCATCATACTTTTTAATTTCTCTTCTATCTTGTCTTCTATCATCACTCCGATGATCTCGTCTATCTTTTCTTCTATTTTATCTAGTATCTTCTTTTTATATTTTTTATCTTCCTTTCCATCATCTGTTCTATCTTCTTATCCAGCTTCTCTTCGATCATCACTCCTATCTTCTCTTCTATGTTTTCTTCTATCTTCTTTTCTATCTTCTCTATAGGAGGAGATAGGAGGTGTTCAGAGATTCATTCCATTTGTTCAGAGTTCAAGACCAGGGGCGTAGGAACTATGTTCAAGGAGGCAGGAGGGGGGGGGGGGGGGGGGGGGCAGGAGGAATTCTGAAGTCGATTCTTTCCATGCAACGCCCATAGGCGTAATGTTAAAATTCAAAATGTTGGGGGGGGGGGGGGGGGGGGGGGGGGGGGGGCAGGCTGCCCCCTGCCCCCCGGCTCCTACGCCTATGTTCAGGACTCCCATAATTTATTTGGGGCTGAATCAGGTATGTGTTATTCTTTCTGATTTTCATGCTACTCACAATACAGACAATACTCACATGAAACATCATGAGTAGCATGAAGTGTTCAGAGATTCATTCTTTATGTTCGGAGTTCAGACTCCCATCATTGATTTGGTGCTGAATCAGGTATATTATTCTTGCGGATTTTTAATGCAGTTGGAAGAAGAAAAAAACGCAATTAAACCGACAGACACCTACACTTACAGCCTTACTTACAGCCTTTACAGCCTATATACGGCCTTGCTTACAGCCTTCATCAACACATATGCTGTCAACACGCGGCACGCAAATCGCAAACTCCTTGCGCAATTGTAACAAAAGTGCCGGCTGACGCAAGAGAAGGCAAGAGAATACGTGCAAAGTACCGTTTGTCCGTAAAAGGTACATCAGGTCGATTTTGATTGATTTTGATAGTTTGACCTTGATGGGTGACCTTGGGTGACCTTAATTGAAATTCCGAAGAAAAAAACTTCCATTTGAGGCGCTCTTTCGAATGGTGCCATTTAAAAAAAAACGTGCAAAGCACCGTTTGTCTGTAAAAAGGTACATAAAGTCGATTTTGATTGATTTCGTTAGTTTGACCTTGATGGGTGACCTTGAGTGACCTTAATCGAAATCTCGAGAAAACCCAACCTTCATTTTGTGCCGCTCTTTCGAATGGTGCCATTGAAGAAAAAAATCGTGCAAAGCACCGTTTGTCCGTAAAAAGGTACATAAGGTCGATTTTGATTGATTTTGATAGTTTGACCTTGTTGGGTGACCTTTGGTCACCTAAATCCAAACTATGATGAAACCCCACCTTCATTTTGAGGTGCTCTTTCGAATGGTGCCATTTAAAAAACCGTGCATAGCACTGTTTGCCCGTAAAAAGGTGCATAAGGTCGATTTTGATTGATTTTGATAGTTTTACCTTGTTGGGTGACTTTTGGTCACCTAAATCCAAATTATGATGAAACCCCAACCTTCATTATGAGGTACTCTTTCGAATGGTGCCTTTTAAAGAACCGTACAAAGCACCGTTTGTCCATAAGGTACACAAGGTCGAATTTGAACTATTTTGATAATTTGATCTTGATGGGTGACCTTGGATGACCTTCCATTAAAAAAACGTACATAGCACAGTTTGTCCGTAAAAAGGTACATAAGGTCTATTTTTATTGATTTTGATAGTTTGACCATGATGGGTGACCTTGAGTGACCTTAATCGAAATACCGAGGAAACCCCACTTTCATTTGGAGGCGCTCTTTCGAATGGTGCGATTTAAAGAACCGTGCAAAGCACTGTTTGTCCGTAAAAAGGTACATAAGGTCGATTTTGATTGATTTTATATAGTTTGACATTGATGGGTGACCTTGTGTGACCTGGATCGAAATTCCCAGGAAAACCACTACCTTCATTTTGAGCAGCTCTTTCGAATGGCGCCATTGAAGAGAAAAAACGTGCTTAGCACCGTTAACCCTAAGCACCTTAATATAAATTCAAAGTGAAACCCCACGTTCATTTTGAGGCACTCTTTCGAATGATGCCATCTATAAAAAACGTGCAAAGCACCGTTTGTACGTACAAAGGTACATAAGGTCGATTTGCATTTATTTTGATAGTTTGACCTTGATGGATGACCTTGGGTGACCTAAATCGAAGTTCTGAGGAAAATCTCACCTTCATTTGGCGCCGCTCTTTCGAATGGTGGCCATTGCCAGGTCTTGCGGTGTACCGTGTGTCCGTAAAAAGGTACATAAGGTCGATTTTGGTTGATTTTGATAGTTTGATCTTGATGGGTGATCTTGGGTGACCTAAATAGAAATACCGAGGAAAACCCCACCTTCATTTTGAGGCGCTCTTTCGAATGGTGCCATTTAAAAAACCGTGCAAAGCACCGTTTGTCCGTCAAAAGTTACATAAGGTCGAATTTTGGTTGATTTTGATATTTTGACCTTGATGGGTGAACTTGAGTGCCCTTAATTGAAATTCCGAGGACAATCCCAACTTCCATTTGAAGCGCTCTTTCGAATGATGCCATTTATCAAAGCTGCGTAAATTGGTTAGAGCTGCTGCGAGGAACATTATTCTTATGATTAAAACCATTAGGGTTGATGACCTTAACCTCGATGTATAAAAACGTTAAATTACTGATAGACTATATTGATATTTCGGCCACAGGCGTTTGTCAAAATTACATATGAGTGAATACAATGTTTACATGAATGACAATGATACAAAATATGACTTCATTTATCAAAACCGTACAAAGTACCGTTTGTCCGTAAAAAGGTACATAAGGTCGATTTTGATTGATTTTGATAGTTTGACCATGATGGGTGACCTTCAGTGACCTTAATCGAAATAACGAGGAAACCCCACTTTCATTTGGAGGCGCTCTTTCGAATGGTGCCATTTAAAGAACCATGCAAATAACCGTTTGTTCGTAAAAAGGTACATAAGGTCGATATTGATTGATTTTGATAGTTTGACCTTGATAAGTGACCTTGCGTGACCTAAATCGAAGTTCCAAGGAAAATACCACCTTCATTTTAATCCGCTCTTTCGAATGGTGGCCATTGCCAGGCCTTGCGGTGTACCGTTTGTCCGTAAAAAGGTACAGAAGGTCGATTTTGGTTGATTTTGATAGTTTGATCTTGATGGGTGATCTTGGGTGACCTAAATCGAAATTCCGAGGGAAACTCCACCTTGATTTTGAGGCGGTCCTTCGAAAAGTGCTATTTAAAAAACCGTGCAAAGCACCGTTTGTCCGTAAAAAGGTACATAAGGTCGATATTGATTGATTTTGATAGTTTGACTTTGATAAGTGACCTTGGGTGACATAATTCGAAGTTCCAAGGAATATACCACCTTCATTTTAATCCGCTCTTTCGAATGGTGGCCATTGCGAGGCCGTGCGGTGTACCGTTTGTCCGTAAAAAGGTACATAATGTCGATTTTGGTTGATTTTGATAGTTTGACCTTGATGGATGACCTTCGGTGACATAAATCCAAATTCCGAGGAAAACTCCACCTTTATTTTGAGGTGCTCTTTCGAATGGTGCCCATTGCGAGGCCGTGCGGTGTACTGTATGTCCGTAGAAAGGTACATTAAGGCCGATTTTGATTGATTTTGTTAGTTTGACCTTGATGGGTGACCTTGGGTGACCTTAATAGAAATCTCAAGGAAAACTCCACCTTCACTTTGAGCCGCTCTTTCGAATGGTGCCATCCATATTGAGAGGAGAAAAAAATATGCAAAGCACCGTTTGTCCGTAAAAAGGTACATCGGTCGATTTTGGTTGATTTTCCCTTTTTGACCTTATGGGTGACTTTTTTTTAACCTAAATAGAAATTCTGAGGCGCTCATTCAAATGATGCCATTATAAAAACCGTGCAATGCATCGTTCGTCCGTAAAAAGTTATACAAGGTCGATTTGGATTTATTGTGATAGTTTGACCTTGATTAGTGACCTTGGGTGACATTAATAGAAATTTAGAGGACAACCCCATCTTCATTTTGAGCCGCTTTTTCGAATTTCGGCCATTTCGGGGCCGTGCGGTGTACCGTTTGTCCCTAAAAAGGTACATAAGTCGATTTTGGGTTGATTTTCATAGTTTGACCTTATGGGTGACCTTGGGTGACCTAAATCGAAATTTCAAGGAAAACCCCACCTTCACTTTGAGCTGCTCTTTCGAATGGTGCCATTGAGAGGAGAGAAAAAACGTGCAAAGCACCGTTAGTCCGTAAAAAGGTATACAATGTCGATTTTGATTGATTTTGATAGTTTGACCTTGATGGGTGACTGTTGTGTTCGCATTGCTGTATGAATCCTCACAGGCGGCCCGGTGGGCCGGGGCGGCTCGGTGTATTGGGGCGGCCCGGCGTATCGAGCCGGAGCTGGCTGATACGTGTAACTTGTATGAATCTGGACCGCTGTGACCTGGCTGACCCGCAGAGCCCTCTGGCGGTAGCCGTGACCATGTGTGGTGTGCCGGTGTGGCGGCCCAGTGTTGAATATACCCCAGACCAGGACGGGTGTGTCGGCGGAGACCGGAGGGACCGGAGAGGGGCTGACTGCAGAGCGGCATGGAGAAGTGATAACATTGGCGACGAGGATGAGATCTTTTCTGCTGTTATCATCGGTAAGCGAAGCCCTCGCCGTAATGGACAGTTTAATCCCGCCGGTTTCTCCGTTTGATTGTTCAGATCCCGGGAAGTGGGAGCAGTGGAAGCGTGGTTTTGAGTACTACTTGCTGGCGTCCAATGTCACGGATGAAGCTAGGAAAGTTGCAATGTTTTTGCATATGGGTGGCCCCGAGCTGCAAGAGCTGTTTCATGCTGTATCTGATCCAAATGTCAAGATAGAATGTTTGGAACAGGCCATTGCCGTGCTTGACAGCCAGTTGTTGCCACGGAAAAATGTGATTTATGAAAGGCATGTCTTCCGCAAGAAAGTCGCAGCGGCAGGGTGAGGGGGTCGATTCATTTGTGGCCCGACTTCGCAAGTTGTCCAGGACGTGTGAGTACGGTGTCCTCCAGGATATGATACGTGACCAGTTGGTGGATAAATGCAGTAGCCACAAACTACGCTGTGCTCTCCTGCGTGAACCGAATCTCACCATTGTCACTGCTGTTTCAATTGCAAGGACGATTGAGGAGGTTGGCAAGCAGGTGGAAGTGATCGAGAGCAGTGGACTTCAGGAGAGCAGCATCGCTCAGGCTCAAGCAGTCCGACACGCAGGTCAGCAACGGTACACATCAGGCGGCCGCAAGAGGGATGAGCCGGCCGACGGTGAAGGTGAGAGGCAGAGGTGTTTCCGTTGCGGAAGGAAAAATCATGATCCCGACAACTGCTTCAGCCAAGGCAAGAAATGTTTCAACTGTGGGAAAGTTGGCCATTTACAAAAGATGTGTCGACAGCCGCGCCAACATGCTAACCGCTCACATGCTAATGTGGTATCTGAGGTGGAGGATCATGTCTTTGGGGTGACATCCAAATCCCCTGACGGAAGATTCACGGTACAAATAGGTGGCGCCACCTGTAATGTTCTGATAGATTCAGGGGCCACTTGCAATGTGATGGGCGCTGACACGTTCAGGACAAACTTCAAGGGTGTCAAGCTTGAGCTGGGTCGCATTAACCTGTACTCGTATGCGTCCCGCGAACCGATGCGTGTTCTCGGCAAGTTTGAAGCCAGAGTGACGCATGACGACAGCAGTACCGAGGCAGTGTTTTACGTCATCCCTGGCTCCCACGTGTTTCTTCTGGGAAAGGAGACATCAGAGAAGCTGGACCTTCTCCGTGTGGGCCCCAAAGTGAGAACTGTGTCCTGACATGTGCCCTGTAGAGCGACGTCCTGATTTGTTCAAGGGTCTCGGCAAGCTGAAGGATTTTCAGCTGCAGCTAGCCATCGACACAGAAGTGAGGCCGGTTGCACAGAAGCTGAGGAGGATCCCGTTCTCCGTTCAGCCGTCAGTGGAGGCGAAGCTGGAAGAACTTCTCGAGCAGGACATCATTGAAAAGGTGACTGGCCCCACCCCTTGGGTGTCCCCTATTGTGTGTATTCCCAAGAAGGACAACCAGATCAGACTGTGTGTCGATATGCGCCAGGCCAACAAGGCAATCATTCGCGAGAGGCACCCCATGCCCACGATCGATGATTTGCTTCATGAGATGAACGGTGCTGCCATCTTCTCGAAACTGGATCTGTCCCAATCGTTTCACCAGATCGAGTTAGACCAGGGTTCACGGGAGATCACTACATTCGTCACCCAGAAAGGTCTCTATCGATATGAAAGGCTGTTTTTTCGGGGTCTCGTGCGCGCCAGAAATTCACCAACGCATCATCCAGCAGGTCATCGGAGGCTGTGAAGGTGCCAGGAACATTGCCGACGACATCATCATCTACGGAGTCACCGTGGAGGAGCACAACCGGCGGCTCGACGCGGTTCTGCAGTGTCTGTGGGAGGCGGGACTGCGGCTGAACAGAGACAAGTGTCGATTCGGGCTGCCGGAGCTGACCTTCATGGGGTATCGCCTCAACAAGCATGGCATCTCTGCCACTGACGAGAAGGTCAGGGCTGTCCTGAACGCCAGGGAACCTCGTGTGGCGTCTGAGGTGCGATCTTTCCTGGGCTTGCTCAACTTTGTAGGCAGGTTCTTGCCTGACATGTCAACGGTTTCAGCTCCGCTCAGAGAACTGACGAAGGCGAAGACGCCATGGAGGTGGACAGCACGAGAGCGGGAGGCGTTTGAAGAGCTGAAGAGACGGATCGCCCAGCACAGCACACTAGCGTACTTCTGCTCATCGTCTGAAACCAGGTTGGTGGTTGACGCCTCACCAGTGGGGCTGGGAGCGGTTCTGCTTCAGCGTCGGAATGGTGTGTTTAGATCCGTTGAATACGCCAGCAGGAGCCTGACAGATGTTGAGCGTCGTTATTCCCAAACTGAAAGTGAGGCGCTGGCAGTCGTTTGGGGATGTGAGCGTTTCCATCTCTATCTCTATGGGATTGAGTTTGAGCTCGTCACTGATCACAAACCCCTGGAGGCAATATATTCTCCAAAGTCAAAACCACCAGCTAGAATTGAAAGATGGGTGCTGCGCCTTCAGCCTTACAAATTTCGAGTAACTCATATTCCAGGAAGAGAAAACATCGCTGATTCTCTTAGCAGGTTGACACAAGAGCCAGTGGTGACGGCAGGAGATGGAGAGAGCGGCGAGGACTTCATACGTTTCGTCGCTGCGCATGCTGTTCCTGCAACTCTGACGCAGCAGGACATTCAGCGAGACACGTCCCGAGATGGTGAGCTTCAGGCCGTCCTTGGCTGTTTGGCGGCCAATGATTGGCGTCGGTGTCCGAGGGGATACAAGCAGGTTCGACATGAAATGTGCGAGTATGACGGCATACTTATGCGAGACAGGAGGATTGTTGACCCAGCTTCACTTCGTGCACGAATTCTTGATCTTGCGCATGAGGGTCATCAAGGCATTGTTCGGACAAAGCAGAGACTGCGGAGTAAAGTATGGTGGCCTGGGATTGATGACGACGCGGAACGGCGAGTAAAATCGTGTCATGCATGTCAAGTTGTGTCGCCAGGCAACTCACCGGAGCCCGTCATCACCGGCGACCTGCCGAACGGACCCTGGGAGGATCTGCAGCTGGACCTGTGCGGACCGTTCCCGAGTGGTGAGGATCTGTTGGTCATCGTGGACAAATTCTCCAGGTGGGTGGAAGTAGAACTACTCGAACTCACAACTTCGGAACATATCCTGCAGCGCCTGGAGAAGATTTTCGCGTGTCATGGCTTCCCATTGAGTATAACTACAGGCAACGCTAGAAATTTGACGTCACACGAGTTTGAGGAGTACTGTAAAGTGAGAGGTATCAGTCATCACGCAGTCATTCCTCTATGGCCGCAGGCGAACGGTGGGGTGGAACGTCAGAACCGGACTCTTCTCAAGGCGATCCGGGCAGCTGTGGTGGAGAGGAGGGACTGGCGGCCGGCGCTGACAACGTTCCTGATGGCGTACCGCAGCACGCCGCACCCCGCCACGGCCGTTAGCCCCGCTGAGCTGATGTTCGGCAGGACCATCCGCACCAAGATGCCGGAGGTTGCCAGGCAGCACCCATGTCAAACCCATCAACAGGTGCGAGACAATGACTTTCGGTACAAGGCGAAAGCCAAGATGCACGCTGATCGCCGCCGGTGTGCGAAACCGGCTGAGTTTAACGTCGGCGATCTGGTGCTGGTGAAAGTTTCCAACAAGTCTTCAAAGCTGTGTGGTTCTTTTTTCCCTAACCCGTATGTAGTGACTGAACTGCGCGGAACCCAAGTTTGTGTGCGCCGTGGTGACGGAAAAGTGTTTCGTCGCAATAAGTCGTGCATCAAACCGTTTACGCCATGTGATGCTGATGACTTTGTGAAGCCCACCACTGCAGATGTGGGCCCAACTGTAGCGTTTGATGTGGGCCCAACTGTAGCGCTGGATGACACCCCTGTTCAGCGAACTCGGAGTGGACGCATTGTGAGAAAGCCACAGCGTTTTGGGGAGCCTGTCGAGTATTAATCTTTCCGTCGTTCGTTGCGTTACGGCGCAGGCTCTGTATGCTCTGGCCTATGTATATTTATCTTCAGCATGTTTTGCGTGGGAAGGAAATGCTCATTTTAGTTTCGTTGTTGAAATGCGCATTTACCATAGCGGTTATGTTTGTAACATGGGAAGGGAATGTTGTGTTCGCATTGCTGTATGAATCCTCACAGACCGAGGTGGGCCGGGGCGGCTCGGTGTATTGGGGCGGCCCGGCGTATCGAGCCGGAGCTGGCTGATACGTGTAACTTGTATGAATCTGGACCGCTGTGACCTGGCTGACCCGCAGAGCCCTCTGGCGGTAGCCGTGACCATGTGTGGTGTGCCGGTGTGGCGGCCCAGTGTTGAATATACCCCAGACCAGGACGGGTGTGTCGGCGGAGACCGGAGGGACCGGAGAGGGGCAGACTGCAGAGCGGCATGGAGAAGTGATAACAGTGACCTTGGGTGACCATAATAGCAATTCCGAGGAAACCCCACAATCATTTTGAGCCGCTTTTTCCAATGGTGGCCATCGCGAGGCCGTGCGGTGTACCGTTTGTCTGTAAAAAGGTATACAAGGTCGATTTTGATTGATTTTGATAGTTTGACCTTGATGGGTGATCTTGGGTGACCTTAACCGAAATTCCGAGGAAAACCCCTACCTTAACTTTGAGGCACTTGGGTGACCTTAACAGAAATTCAAAGGAAAACAGCATCTTGATTTTGAGGCCCTCCTTCGAATGGTGCCATTAAAAAAACGTGCAAAGCACCGTTTGTCCATAAAAAGGTACATAAGGTCGATTTTGATTGATTTTGATAGTTTGACCTTGATGGCTGACCTTGGGTGACCTTAGTCGAAGTTCTGAGGAAACCTCGCCTTCTTTTTGAGGCGCTCTTTCGAATTTTGTCATTTGAAGAAGAAAAAAACGTGCAAAGCACCGTTTGTCCGTAAAAAGGTACTTAAGGTCGATTTTGATTGATTTTTATAGTTTGACCTTGATGGAGACCTTACGTGACCTTAATCGAAATTCGGAGGAAAATTCCACCTTTATTTTTATCCGCTTTTTCGAATGGTGGCCAATGCGGAGCAGTGCGGTGTACCGTTTTTCCGTAAAAAGGTACATAAGGTCAATTTGGTTGATTTTGATAGTTTGACGGTGACTGGTGACCTTCGGTGACCTTAATATAAAATTCCCAGGAAAACGCCTACCATCATTTTGAAGCTCTCGTTCGAATGGTGCCATTTAAAAATCGTGCAAAGCTCCGTTTGTCTTTAGCAAGGTACATAAGTTCGATTTTGATTAATTTTGATAGTTTGACCTTGATGGGTGACCTTGGGTGACCTTAATATAAATTCAGAGAGAAACCCCACCTTCATTTTGAGGCGCTCTGTCGAATGATGCCATTTATAAAAACCGTACAAAGTACCGTTTGTCCGTAAAAAGGTACATAAGGTCGATTTTGATTGATTTTGATAGTTTGACCATGATTAGTGACCTTGAGTGACCTTAATAGAAATACCGAGAAAACGCCACTTTCATTTGGAGACGCTCTTTCGAATGGTGCGATTTAAAGAACCGTGCAAAGCACTGTTTGTCCGTAAAAAGGTACATGAGGTCGATTTTGACTGATTTTATATAGTTTGACATTGATGGGTGACCTTGTGTGACCTGGATCGAAATTCCCAGGAAAACCACTACCTTCATTTTGAGCCGCTCTTTCGAATGGCGCCATTGAAGAGAAAAAACGTGCGAAGCACCGTTAACCCTAAGCACCTTAATATAAATTCAAAGTGAAACCCCACGTTCATTTTGAGGCACTCTTTCGAATGATGCCATCTATAAAAAAAACGTGCAAAGCACCGTTTGTACGTAAAAAGGTGCATGAGGTCGATTTGCATTGATTTTGATAGTTTGGCCTTGATGGATGACCTTGGGTGACCTAAATCGAAATTCCGAGGGAAACTCCACCTTGATTTTGAGGCGGTCCTTCGAATAGTGCTATTTAAAAAACCGTGCAGTCACTGTATGATTGATGGCTGCGCTTGGTGAGAGCATAATGGTAAATGGTGAAAGACATGATGGAAGTGACAACAGCAGCTGATGACAATCAGTTAGTTCTGAGTCTCTGTTTCCTTGAAGTGTTTAGATGTCTTTACATCCTGTGCTGCCTGACTCACTTATGATCATGGTTGTATTATTCCTACATATGTGCTACATCTACAGTTGCTTCTGATTCGGTAACATGGAAAGCTCATCGGGCCTCCCCTGGCTGGCTTGTGGCTAGGCCAGTCTCTGCCTGATACTGGTATTTTGCTATAGAAAACAGATGTTAAGATTAGGTGTCATAAGCCTGTAAGTGCATGCAATTTCTTCAAGTCATTTTACCAAACAGAAATAAAACTAAATCATATACCTACTCATGTGACTGTCAGCTATACTGGGTCATCTGCTTCTTTGCCTCTGGCATGTGTTATGAGAGCCGTGTGTCATAGGATCTTCAACTCTCTGTAAGTTATGAACAATTTGCCCTTTTGATAAAAAAGTTAATACAGTTTTTCTATATTTTCCATACAAGCTGACCTGGTGTGCATGGTTATATCCTATTATCTAATGGTCTCTGATAGATTGATAGATTGGTGGATATCTCCTCAAGGAAGTGATTTCCTTGGCTTTGAATCACATTTTGCAGATGATTATGATTATAAATAGTACTTTCTATTGATGGTTAATTAAGTCCCTTACCCAAATGTTACCCATTGTCATTGTACTATCTTTAGCTCAGTTTATGTTACCTTTTTTTCTTCTGTAGCTTACTATTTTTCATGTTTCTAGCTCTGTATGATGGATGGTGGGCTGTTCAGCGGCACACATTAATCACTGACTCATATTGCACATCGCTATGTACAGCATGACTTAAAAAAACAAATACTAACACAGCCCACACATTGACTCTTGAAGACAACTATAGCAATATAGACCCCATATCAAATCAACAGCACACAGGTGAATCATTTACACAAGTAGAACACATTCATAATGAATGTAAGTATTACACAATACCAGATGAAATGAATGTGGATAAAGGATTTGCTATCCTTCACATGAATATGAGATCCTTGAAAAATAAAATGGATGATTTTCAAACCTTCCTCCAAAGCTCTGGTATTGTTTGGTCTGTGATATGTATTTCTGAGACATGGTTAAAACCAGAAATACTGAAATACTATAATTTAGAAAGATATAACCTTTTTGCCTCATGTAGAGAAGAGGGAGAGGGAGGAGGGACAGCAATATATGTCCACGACAGTCTCCCTGTCAAGAGGCGAGATGATATTATTGCTTTGAACAGAGAAAATATATTTGTTTAAGTTGAAATTAAAAGTAGTAATTTTACTAAAAGCATGGTAGTTGGGGGTCTTTATAGGCCTCCGAATTCTCCACATATGCCTTTCATGACATATCTTGAGGAAATTCTAGCCAAGTTTGATGAGGAGAACAAGCTGGTTGCCCTGGTAGGTGATTTTAACTATAATCTATTCAAACAATATCAAGATAAACAGGTGCTATCCTTCCATAATCTTTTCTACTCTTATGGATATATTTAACTTATTTCTAAGGCAACTAGGGTTGATCGAGAACACTCCTCTTTGCTAGACAATTTATTCATAAATGATCACAAATATGTGAAATCATCTGGTCTGATTATGCATGACTTATCTGATCATTTTCCTGTATTTGCTTCGTTTTCATTTAGCCAGTGTGGTCATCATAAGGCAGAGAGGAAGAAAGTCTTTGATCCCAGCAAATTCAGAGAATTAAATGATTTCATTGAAGTTCAGCTTGCAAATTTTCAATCTATTACAGATCCAAATTTAGCATGCGACCTTTTGCTAGATACTTTCACCCAAGGTATCAATATTTTTTCAAAAACATATAAACCAAGCCGTAGGAAGACTCCTATGAAACCTTGGATTACCATTTTATGTTCATGTTCAATTTATGTTCAATTTATGTTCAATTAATCGAAAGAATAAAATGTACAGAAAGTTTATTAGAAGTCCTAGTTTGCTAAATGAAAATGAGTACAAACGTTATAGAAATATGCTTGCCAATGTGTTAACACGCGCCCTGGAGGGGGGCGAAATCCGCCCACCCCTCCGGTTTTTCGAGGATAGCGTAAAAACGGCTGCGCGCAGCGCCGCCGTTTTTTGTATACCTGTTTAAAAATGAACTTCCCGCATTATGTAAAATTCTTGGCCTCAGGTCATCTCAGGTCAGGTCACCAGACCAGGTCACGTGATGACCTCAACTCCAAAACGTTTGAAGTAGTACCACAGCCACAGTTTTACGCCGATCGGTTTCAATCTTGCAGGACTTCATAAGGTCATAGATACCAACAATTTGTTAAGCTCGGATTTCTAATATCGGTGACCTAAGGTCAGGTCAATTTTGTGACCGCCAACACGGTTTTATCAATAACTATCGACATAATGAAGATAGAGAAGAGAAAATGGTACCAATATGTTTGTCTCGTCGAGACACGTCTCCCAACATGCAACATTACCAACTTGGGTCACCACTTGACCTTGACCTGAGGTCAAACTTCTCAGTTGACCTAACCAGGTCACCATGAATATGATTCGAAGCGCCTTGACAAGACACACGCGATGGCGTAAACATTATTGCTTTATCTTTATTAGGTAAAAGGTTATTTGGGGAAAACAGTTTTTAAAACAAAATCACCTTTTTGACATTCGATGACCTCTGGAGCCTAAACTATTGACCTGAGCTCAAATCTGAGAACACCTATGTCGATTGCATTTTTCAATGACTTTCGATTGCTTTTTTCCGTTTGCTGCTAACTATCATAGTTCCCGAGATATTTGGGAGTGTTCGAACCGAAGTCTTGAAAACTTGAAAATCTGACCCTTGATGACCTCTGGTGACCTCAATATTTACCTGAAAAAATATTAACGAAATACTTTCGAAAGAGCTTGTCTCGAGCTATCTAATGGCGTTGCCCGCTTGTCGCTACGTTGCGTGGTTTTCGAGATCATAGGGGGGGGGGGCGAAATCCGCCCCCCCTCCAGGGCGTGTAATTATTAGAGGCCCTCCAGAGCGCGTGTTAAGAGGGGCAAAAAGGTTATATTTTCAGAAATCATTTCATGATAATAGGGGTAATGGAGAAAAAAACCTGGAGGGTGCTCAAAGAAGCACTTAACTCCAATAAGTCGTCAGCTAATCTCCCAAATGCATTTGTTGATGATGATAATAAAACGTACTTAAATAAGGATATAGCAAATGGTTTCAATGACTTTTTTGTGTCAGTGGGACAAATATTGGAAGACAATATGCCCACTTCTGATAGTTGCCCAATGGCTTACCTTAAGGACATTGACTATTCTGTTTTTGATCAACCTCTTTCTACTAATTCGAATCAAATTGAGAATATTATAAAATCCTTGAACCCTGTGGGAGGTGGGATAGATAAGATTAGTACCAATATCATTTTGAGAACCTATAAAAGTTGCCTTCATCATCTTACCTACTTCTTTAATCTTTGTCTGCAAACTGCGACCTTTCCTGATCTCTTAAAAATTGCACTTGCTGTGCCAATCTTTAAATCAGGTGATAAGAATAAGTTTACGAATTATCGCCCAATTTCTCTACTACCTGTATTCTCTAAAATACTTGAAAACTCTTGCACATTAACTTAATTTCCTTTCTTGAAACCAATAATATCCTTAGTGATTATCAATTCGGATTTAGAAAGAAACGTGGGACATATATGCCGGCAACTCTTATCGTTGAAGAAGTCACGAAGACACTTGAAAACGAAGGAAAGGTGCTTGGCCTGTTCTTGGACCTAAAAAAATCTTTCGATACAGTGAATATAACCATTCTTATTAATAAGTTGCACTTAATGGGAATACGGGGGGACATGCTTAGTATTATTAAATCTTATTTCATGAATAGAAGACAGCGAATAGAAATTAATGGGTATATTTCAGAGTATAGGGAAATTAAGCTTGGGGTCCCACAGGGTTCAATCCTTGGTTCTTTGTTCTTTATTCTCTTTATAAATGACCTTGTAAACATTTCTAAGGAAGTAAAGTTTTTTTCAGTTCGCAGATGATACTGCTATCATCATTGAAGGTGATAATTATGAGCAGCTTCAAACAAAAATTAACACCTTCATCCCTAAATTGACTGCTTGGTTTTCAAGTAATAGGTTATCCTTGAATTCCTCAAAAACATTCTATCAGATATATTCTTCTTTTTTTGCGATTCAACGGGATATCAATATTGTCCTTAATAATGTAAAGATTAAAAGGCAATTTTCAGTCAGGTACTTAGGGGTAGCTCTAGATGAAAATATAAAATGGGATACTCATATTAACAATATATCCCTAATATTGAGTAGAAATATCGGTGTGATGGGCCGCGTGCGTTCATGTCTTTCTCCCAAGGAGCTAATATTACTCTATAACACGCTTGTTCTTCCTCACATCTCTTATTGTGCTGTTGTGTGGGGCAATGCTTATGCGGTCAGAATAAACAGAATTGTTAGACTCCAAAAAAGAGCTATGAGAATCATAGATAGTAAACCATATCTGTTCCCTTCTAATGAGCTCTTTATGAAATATGGTATCTTGAAATTACCTGAGTTGGTCATCGAACAAAATGTAATGATAATGCTAGCGTTCCTTAACGGTGCACTGCCTCCTTCCCAATCAAACCTATTTCATATCAGCAGGCCATTCATTACCAGAGCACCACAGCATTTTTTTGTTCCTTTTGCTCGCTCTAATTTTAGAGTCGTTTCCCTATCATTTACAGCCCCAAAAGCATGGAACTCGACCATTTGTGAAGGGTTTCACAATCTAGAGGACGTTCCCAAAAGTAAAATGAGCCTGAAGAAATATACCTGAAAAGCCCTTATTAGTAGATATAGCCTTAATGATAACACATAAAGACGTGTCAATTGTTGGGCACCCATAACCCCACGCCGTCCCAACGACTAGGCTTGAGGGATCCGACCCTCTTGATGACTGGCGGAGAAAACAAAAATCTTTTTTTTAAAATAAAACAAATATAAAATAAAATATAAATATCTCATTTTAATATAAAAAAACAGTAGTAAGTTGTCTTAGAAAATAAACACAAAACAAAATACAAAATATGATGTGTGCTAAGCCCACCCGCTGTAACCGGGCCACCCGAGACCGGCCCTCAGTATATTCTACGGGGGCCGGTCGGCCGGCCGGGGGTGCGGGGCGCCGGCCCGGTGGGTCGACGCTTCGCGCCCCTGGTCGGTGGACTGCAGCGGGAGCGCCGCCCCGCGAAGGAAAGTGCGTATTAACGCGAGGCGGCGTGGGTAGGGGTCACCCCCGCCCACCCGCTGTAACCGGGCCAACCTGGGACCGGCCCTCAGTATACTCTACGGTGGCCGGCCGGCCGGCCGGGGTGCGGGGTGCCGGACCAGTGCAGTGGGTCGGCGCTTCGCACGCCCGGTCGGTGGACCGCAGCGGGAGCGCCGTCCCGCGAGGGAAAGTGCGTATTAACGCGAGGCGGCGCGGGCGGGGGACATCCAGTTCGGAATTTGTTTGTGGGAGTTGTGACCTGTGCAAAATAGTTGCAAACCTGTTGTGCAGCCACCCACCTTGAGCTATCCTGATTTAATTATCATCCTCTTTTCAAATCCCTTGTTTATCTTACATTCTGCATCCTTATTTTTGCCTACATTTTCTACATTTTCTTCACCATCATAGGATATGTAAATAGTTATGCAAATTATGCATATTTTTTGTCCCACTAACGCCTTAATATAGTCAGTCTCGGAATACCACCGGATGTTACTAGCTCTGCTATCTGTCCGATGGATCCCGACGCATACTCCTTTACTAATCATCAGGTGGCGGGCTGTCCTGCAAGGAAAAAAAAAATAGCGGGGAGTGGTGCGACCTAACGTGAATGAATGCCCATCCTTGGTATTAAGTTCTATGGTAATTAACGTAGTCAGGTCACACGGGCATGGAAGGGCACTCCTGCATACCTGTCTGCCGTCATCGGGTTGTATGGCCATAAGTTGCTATGACTTGATTGAGGCGGTAGACACTTAAAAAGGTATGGGACAAAAAAAAAGAAGAAAACAAAGAAGAAGAAAAAAAGTGCACAGCACCGGTTGTTCGTAAAAAGGTACGGGAAGTCGATGTTGATTGATTTTGATAGTTTGACCTTGATAAGTGACCTTGGGTGACCTAATTCGAAGTTCCAAGGAAAATACCACCTTCATTCTAATCCGCTCTTTCGAATGGTGGCCATTGCGAGGCCGTGCGGTGTACCGTTTGTCCGTAAAAAGGTACATAATGTCGATTTTGGTTTATTTTGATAGTTTGACCTTGATGGATGACCTTGGGTGACATAAATACAAATTTCGAGGAAAACTCCACCTTTATTTTGAGGTGCTCTTTCGAATGGTGCCCATTGCGAGGCCGTGCGGTGTACCGTATGTCCGTAGAAAGGTACATAAGGCCGATTTTGATTGATTTTGTTAGTTTGACCTTGATGGGTGACCTTGGGTGACCTTAATCGAAATATCAAGGAAAACCCCACCTTCACTTTGAGCCGCTCTTTCGAATGGTTCCATCCATATTGAGAGGAGAAAAAACGTGCCAAGCACCGTTTATCCATAAAAAGGTACATAAGGTCGATTTTGGTTGATTTTCACTTTTTGACCGTATGGGTGACTTTTTTTAAAACCTAAATCGAAATTCTGAGGCGCTCTTTCAAATGGTGCCATTTAAAAAACCGTGCAATGCATCGTTTGTCCGTAAAAAGGTATACAAGGTCGATTTTGATTGATTTTGATAGTTTGACCTTGATGGGTGACCTTGGGTGACATTAATCGAAATTCAGAGGACAACCCCATCTTCATTTTGAGCCGCTTTTTCGAATTGTGGCCATTGCGGGGCCGTGCAGATCACCCAAGATCACCCGTCAAGGAAAGGATCACCCACCTTGAGCTATCCTGATTTAATTATCATCCTCTTTTCAAATCCCTTGTTTATCTTACATTCTTGAGCTATTCCCAGGAAAACGCCGTATGTCCCTAAAAAGGTACATAAGGTCGATTTTGGGTTGATTTTCATAGTTTGACCTTATGGGTGACCTTGGGTGACCTAAATCGAAACCTCGAGGAAAAACCCACCTTCACTTTGAGCCGCTCTTTCGAATGGTGCCATGGAGAAGAGAAAAAAACGTGCAAAGCACCGTTTGTCCGTAAAAAGGTACATAAGGTCGATTTTGATTGATTTTGATAGTTTGACCTTGATGGCTGACCTTGGGTGACCTTAGTCGAAGTTCTGAGGAAACCTCACCTTCTTTTTGAGGCGCTCTTTCGAATTTTGTCATTTGGAGAGAAAAAAAACGTGCAAAACACCGTTTGTCCGTAAAAAGGTACATAAGGTCGATTTTGATTGATTTTGATAGTTTGACCTTGATGGTTGATCTTGCGTGACCTTAATCGAAATTCGGAGGAAAATTCCACCTTTATTTTTAGCCGTTTTTTCGAATGGTGGCCATTGCGGGGCAGTGCGGTGTACCGTTTTTCCGTAAAAAGGTACTTAAGGTCAATTTGGTTGATTTTGATAGTTTGACCGTGATGGGTGACCTTCGGTGACCTTAATATAAAATTCCCAGGAAAACGCCTAGCATCATTTTGAGCCGCTTTTTACAATGGTGGCCATCGCGAGGCCGTGCGGTGTACCGTTTGTCTGTAAAAAGGTATACAAGGTCGATTTTAATTGATTTTGATAGTTTTTCCTTGACGGGTGATCTTGGGTGACCTTAACCAAAATTCCGAGGAAAAAACCCTACCTGCACTTTGAGGCGCTTGGGTGACCTAAATAGAAATTCAAAGGAAAACAGCATCTTGATTTTGAGGCCCTCCTTCGAATGGAGCCATTGAAAAAACGTGCAAAGCACCGTTTGTCCGTAAAAAGGTGCATAAGGTCGATTTTGATTGATTTTGATAGTTTGACCTTGATGGCTGACTTGGGGGACCTTTGTCGAAGTTCTGAGGAAACCTCACCTTCTTTTTGAGGCGCTCTTTCGAATTTTGCCATTTGAAAAAAACGTGCAAAGCACCGTTTGTCAGTAAAAAGGTCACCTTGATGGGTGACATTTGGTCACCTAAATCCAAATTCTGATGAAAACCCCACCTTTATTTTGAGGTTCTCTTTCGAATGGGACCATTTAAAAAACCGTGGAAAGCACCGCCTGTCCGTAAGGTACATAAGATCGATTTTGATTTATTTGGATAGTTTGACCTTGATGGGTGACTTTGGGTGACCTAAATAGAAGTTACGAGGAAAACGCCAGCTTGATTTTGAGTCGCTCTTTCGAATGGTGCAATTTAAAAAAAACGTGCAAAGCACCGTTTGTCTGTACCAAGGTACATAAAGTCGATTTGATTCATTTTGATAGTTTGACCTTGATGGGTGACCTTGGGTGACCTAAATCGAAGTTGAGAGGAAAATCCCACCTACATTTTGAGCCGCGCTTTCGAATGGTGGCCCTTGCGAGGCCGTGTGGTGTACCGTTTGTCCGTAGAAAGGTGCATAAGGCCGATTTTGATTGATTTTGTTAGTTTGACCATGATGGGTGACCTTGTGTGACCTTAATAGAAATATCTAGGAAAACCCAACCTTCATTTTCTGCCGCTCTTTTGAATGGTACCATTGAAGAAAAAAATAGTGCAAAGCACCGTTTGTCCGTAAAAAGGTACATAAGATCGATTTTGATTGATTTTGATAGTTTGACCTTGATGGGTGACCTTGGGTCACCTTAACAGAAATTCAGAGTGAAACCCCAGGTTCATTTTGAGGCACTCTTTCAAATGGTGCCATTTAAAGAACCGTACAAAGCACCTTTTGTCCGTAAAAAGGTACATAAGGTCGATTTTAATTGATTTTGATAATTTGATTATGATGGGTGACCTTGGGTGACCTAAATCGAAGTTCCGAGGAAAATGCCACCTTTATTTTGAGGGGCTCTTTCGAATGGTGCCCATTGCGAGGCCGTGCGGTGTACCGTATGTCCGTAGAAAGGTGCATAAGGCCGATTTTGATTGATTTGGTTAGTTTGACCATGATGGGTGACCTTGGGTGACCTAAATCGAAATATCAAGGAAAACCCCACCTTCACTTTGAGCCGCTCTTTCGAATGGTGCCATTGAGAAGGAAAAAACGTGCAATGCACCGTTTGTCCGTAAAAAGGTATACAATGTCGATTTTGATTGATTTTGATAGTTTGACCTAGATGGGTGACCTTGGGTGACCATAATCGAAATTCCGAGGAAAACCCCACCATCATTTTGAGCCGTTTTTGTTCCAATGGTGGACATTGCGAGGCCTTGTGTTGTACCGTTTGTCCGTAACAAGGTACATAATCTAGATTTTGGTTGATCTTGATAGTTTGACCTTGATAGTTGACCTTGGGTGACCTGAACCAAAATTCCGAGGAAAACCCCAACCTTCATTTTGAGGCGATCTCTCGAATTTTGTTTCTGATTCTTGATTCTGTGATGAATTGATTCTGAGGCCCTCCTTCGAATGGTGCCATTTACAAAACCGTGTTAAACACCGTTTGTCCGTAAATAGGTACATAAGGTCGATTTTAATTGATTTTGATTGTTTGACCTTGATGGCTGACCTTCGGTGACCTTAGTCGAAGTTCCGAGGAAACCTCACATTTTTGAGGCGCTCTTTGGAATGGTGCCATTTGAGAGAAAGAACGTGCGAGGCACTGTTTGTCCGTAAAAAGGTACATAAGGTCGATTTGGATTGATTTTGATAGTTTGACTTTGATGGGTGACCTTGGGTGACTTATATAGAAGTTCCGAGTAAAATCCCACTTTAATTTTTAGCTGTTTTTTTAATGATGGCCCTTGTGAGGCCGTGCGGTATACCGTTTGTCTGTAGAAAGGTACACAAGGCCGATTTTGATTGATTTTGTTAGTTTGACCATCATGGGTAACCTTGGGTGACCTTAATATAAATTTCGAGGAAAACCCCACCTTCACTTTGTGCCGTTCTTTCGAATGGTGCCATTGTGAAGAAAAAAACGTGCAAAGCACCGTTTGTCCGTAAAAAGGTAAATATTGTCGATTTTGCTTGATTTCGTTTTTTTGTTTATTTGTTTATTTGCGCAAATCGTCGACGGGATACCCCAATGATGGACGAAGTCAAAATGTAACATTACCTAAAGCTACAAGACAGACAAATACATGTTAAAATATACCAAATACACCCTAAACATAAAATATGGCATGAACGAAACATCCAGCACACACAGCACAAAATCAGTTACAACGATGCGACGTACAACCTCACTTTGGTGCGGAACTGATGGTACGTATCGGCAAAGAGATCAGCATTGGGACACGTTCCTATAAAGCGGTTAAGTTGCCTGGGCAGCCTGCGATCAGTCCCTCTTTGACCGTATTTACCCTGGCGTACGGCACATTAAGCAATGTGAGGGTCAGCTGCCTGGTAGTACGACACGGTACATTGACGAAAAATGACTGCAATAAAAATGACGATGATATTTTACCCTTAAAAACGTTGCGAATGAACATGAGATCATGATGGGTCCTACGTGCCGATGCAGAAACAAGTTTAAAATGAGACAATATGTTAAAGTACGCCATGGATGGTGATTGCGAGCGACAGTGGGCGTTCAGCCACAGCAGGAACTTATGCTCTATGCGCTGCAGCCTATCAGTGTGCGTGCGAGCGGCACCGCACCATATCACGCTACAATATTCCATATTTGAGCGGACGTAGGGAAAATACGACGTCAGTACTGATGTCTCTTTGATATATCCTCTCGGGTAGCCCTCTGGAACGATCTAATATAGAGTTTTGAAACAAATTGTAAATACCAAAAAAATCAGCGTTAAGACTTTGGCGTTTTTTTAGATTTGTATCCGATAACGATTACTTGATCGGCATTACTGTCCATCACTTTCTTATCTTAGAATCTGCATCAAATTCGATGGTTCAGTAATGTGCGCGGCTGAGACAAAATAGCGGTTACGAACTCAAAAGCAAGCTGCCGCAAGAGGGTTTATTTACTGTTTATTATAGCACGTTCACCATAAAAAGGTCACGTGACCGTGAAGAGAAAAATCCCAGATGGAGGCAAATTCCGCCCCAGGACACTTCTCCCGAACGGCCACCCCCATATCAATCTAAATTAATTGAATTAAGCTTACCTTTACATGAAGGTAAGCCTGAAATTGTGTGCAATTGCTATGTAAACATACATCGCCTTGATGTAAACTATCTTGGCATACGTGATAATTCTTGCGCTCTTTGCCATCTAGATGACGATTGTAGAAGGAGTTACTAAAGACGCTCTAAGTCGGGCAAGTAATGCAATGCGTTTTTTTTCATCAATTTTAGAGCTTTGAATTATCTGCAAGTCCTACACTGGATCACAAGAAGATTATTAAATTCAATTAATACGGGACTCTTTATTACCACATACTGTTCGTTCGAGTTTTGAGTTTTGTGGTTTCTGTGGGGTTTTCCTTCCGGCATTTAGCGTTGAAAATTTGGTGGTGGCGGATTAATTTTTTGGCATGAAAATTCATGAAAAATATCGAATTTTATGGGAAAAACTAGGTAACTGCTGCTGTCGTTGGAAAACAAGTTTATTTTTATCATATATTGCTTATTGTAACCGGAAATATGCCATAAGTGAGGTGTTTTAACATAGTAGAGATGACTGGCTCTGCCTCAGCCGGTCCTGCAGAAAGTACGCGGTGGCATCACCGCGCACTATGAAATGCCCTTACGTGCAGAAGAGGTAATTTCCATACAAATGTGACTACCGTGTGACTTCTACCACCTTTATAAGTAAGTTTAGTACTATGTAACTCAATTATTCTGGGACAAACCCGTATAATTCCTTTAACACGCGCCCTGGAGGGCCTCTGATAATAAACGGCGGCGCTGCGTGCCGCCGTTTTTGCGCTATCCTAAAACACCGGAGAGGGGGGGGGGGGGGGGGGGGGCTTTTTCGCCCCCTCTCCAGGGCGCGTGTTAAAATGATTATGGATATTTTGAATGTGGGACCTTTTCCAATGGTTTAATATTGTTTTCACATCTCCTTTTAAAGAGAATGTTTCACCTTTGCATTGGTTTTTAACTGAGCTAGCCATTAACTTTGGCCGTTATTGAAATGTCAAAAATACTAAGGTCATTTTCCCCAAAACTTAGCCGTTTTTAAGCAATTGAATTTCCCATTTGCAAAATGGGGTCTAGGCTAGTGCCGCCGCTGACAGCCACTTTGTCAGCCAATCAGCGGCGGTCTATAGCTCAATAATGACGTCATCATTACACATTTAAAACATTAAATGGTATAAAGTTAGGTGACTTTTCGAGATACAAAAATATCACCATCGTTTTCAGTAGCACTTACTTTATATTTTCTACTACAACCAGCGTATATTTGACAACTTTCAGAAAAGTGAAACATTCTCATTAATGCCCGAGGCGATCGATGCCCGAGACGATGCCCGAGACGATGCCCGAGACGATGCCCGAAACGATGTCCGAGACGATGTCCGAGACGATTTATTTATTTATTTATTTATTGCGAATCTTTGTGGGATCCAATCGACCAACTGGCTCTTACCACCACAGTGTCATACAGATTGAATATAGCTGCTGAGGGCATTGCCATGATACAAAATAGCATGCACTCGAAAAAATTGTAAAAGACATAAAATTCAGTAAGATAAAAGTACAGATGAACAATACAACCATATGCAAAGTAAAAGCAATATGAATGAGAATGGTTAAACTCGTAGATGGACGATATGGATGGTGGAGCACATTGATGACTATTGACTAACGCTCCGCAAACAGTAAAATACAGTCGGTACCTGGTCACCCACAGCCTATGTCGGGGAGAGCAACAATTCCCTGACGCGTCTTTTAAATTCTCTCACATCTCCAGTTCGCCGCACATCAGCGGGGAGACCGTTCCACGCTCGAATCGGTCTGACCGGCGCGGACTTGCGTGTTGCTTCTAGCCTGCATCGCTGAGTGTGAAGGGCACCAGCCTCGGACGCACGGGTAGCTCGCTCGGTCACATCTGCTCGGTACCTCACCAAAGACCTGAGATTTTCCGGTGCATCCTCTCTGTTCACTAGTCGGTGGATTAGCAGGCAGTCTCTCTGCTGAATAATGCTTTCAAATGGTAGCCAACTGAGCTGGCGCCGTGATTCAGAAATGTGGTCAAATTTGCGCTTTTTCATCACGACGCGCGCGGCAAAGTTAATGACCTTCTCGACTCGCTGACGCAGCGAACTAGTGGGTGGAGCCCAGGCCGGCAAACAGTATGTCACATGAGGGAAGGCGAGCGCCTGTACCAATGTTATTAGGGTTGACTTTGGAAGAGTGAGGCTCAATTTTTTCAGTGTGATGAGGATTCCGAAGCAACGTTTTACTACTCTGGCTGTCTGCTTCTCCATGGTAAGATGCTGATCGAGCAAGACTCCTAAAATTTTGATATGGTCCGCTGGCATCAATGAGACGTCATCAAAGCTTACGCTGAAGTTCGATGCCTTTTTTTATGGCAGACGGTGTTCCAAATAGAGACATCTCAGTTTTACTAGGGTTAGCTTTAAGCCCGTTCGTTTTGAACCAGTTGGAAAGACGGGCTAAATCGCCCTCCACCTTGTCTTTTAGCACCGTCAATCCTTCCTTAGAAGGAGGAGCGCTGTGGATGATGGCGGTGTCATCTGCGTAGGAGACAATTTTGCATTGGTCAGAAAGATGGCAATGGAGATCATTAGTGAACATGTTGAATAAGATTGGTCCGAGGATGCTGCCCTGAACGACTCCGAAATCTACCGGCTCTAGCGCGCTACCCCCCTTCACAGACTGTGTTCTACTCCTAAAATAGTCATCAAACCAATGGGACGACACACCGTACCACTCAAGCTTCGCCAGAAGGGTACCGCGGCCGACGCAGTCAAACGCCTTTGAAAGGTCACATGACGTGATGCATGTCACATGCCCCCTGTCTCGGTTGTCTGAGATGGCGCTGACCACGTCGACAACAGCGTCCTCTGTGGAGTGTCCCGGTCGATATGCGTACTGGGTGGGCGACATCACGTGATTTTCAGTTAAATATTCTAACAATTCTAAACTAACCACTTTTTCCGCAAGTTTCCCTATTACGCTCAAAACACTGACAGGCCTAAAATTGCTTGGTTGCGTCCTACTCCCAGTTTTGTGGATCGGCACAACAATCGCACGTTTCCAGTGTGCGGGCACTACCCCCTTCACAATTGACATATTCACCACATGGAGAATGTGAGGCGCCAGCACCGCAAAGCATCGCCGAACGATCACGAGCGAGACACCATCACTTCCCACCGCCGAAGAGTCCGACATCCGGCGCAGAGCGAGGCCGAGTTCAGGCAGTGTAGCCGGCCGCACACGGAACCCGGCGCTGATGACAGTCGGCGGCCGGGGCGGCACAGGGTTGCCCGGCTGCGCAGCGAGTCCCTCCGCGATACGGCGGCCCACGCCCGCGAAGTAGGTGTTGAACTGATCGGCCGACGCTGCGTCCAGGCTGGTGTCTGTTTTACTTGTTTTGGTACTGCTGATGGCGTACGATCTGAGATCCTTCCACATGTTCTTCGCTGATCTCCGGGACCCGAAGAACTCAGTCCGTGCTTTAGCCAAGTTTCTCCTAAACTTCTTACGGAGCGAAGTGTACCGCCTCCGTGAATCAGCGGTGTGCTGAGCGTCCCACTCTCTGCGAGCAGAGTCTCTCAGTTGCTGCAGCTCCTGAAGCTCCTCGCTGAGTGTCAGCCAGGGACACTCGCGATGTCTGAAGCGGATGCGTTTCAGAGGGCAGTGAACATCAACCGCCGTAGTCAGCGTTTGCAAAAACGCTGAGTATGCAGTGTCCACGTTGTCGGCTCTGTACATGTCAGACCAGTCCGATGTCACCAGGTCCAGACAGAGATGATCGAAGTTGGTGTTCCTCATGGACCGTGTGGTCAGCTCTCGCGGCTTCCGTTTAACTCTCGAAGAGGTATGTCAGCAACAGTCAGGTCGTGGTCGCTGACATGTGCTGGAATGACTCTGGCTGTCACACGGGTGTCCGTCTGGTTGGTCACGATGTGGTCTAGCAGCGACGGTGTGTCACCCGGGCGTGTCGGCTGCCGGATCAGCTGCACCAGGCTCAGCTCCGTCAGCAGTGCTGAGTACTGCACCGTATCCGGTCTCCCGGGCCGAAGCAGGTCGACATTCACGTCCCCCAGCAGGAACACCGGCCTCCCCGTCCCGAGAGCCTCGAGCAGCTGCTGCCCGAGAGAGCCCAGACCATCCGACAGCCGCCCGTCCGGAGGCCGATAGATGGCGCCAATGACGGCGGACCGACCACCGGAGGCAGTCAGCATTAGCCACATTGCCTCCAGACGATGTCCGAGACGATGCCCGAGACGATGCCCGAGACGATGTCCGAGACGATGTCCGAGACAATGTCCGAGACGATGTCCGAAACGATGTCCGAGACGATGCCCGAGACGATACCCGAGGCGGTTCGTGGTTACGAGCGAGCGCGAAGCGCTCGCTCGTCCTTCCGTGGTGTATGGGAAAAATCTGATTGTGAGCGGCCCGACCCGGCCCGGTGGCGACGCTTTTGAGAAGCTCATATCTCTGCAACCGCACGTCCGATTGACACGCGGACTTCTTTGGTTAGCAGCCCCATCTAACCTACCCTGTTTGAGACCAGTGCCGACTCATGTGGGTGACTACCACTGCGCGTGACGCGTTACGCGTGAGGGGTGTTGGAAAAGTATTTTCTCGCAATAACTCCGCAACGGCTGGGCAGATTATGTGAAAATTCCGTGTTTGGTTAGGGACCCCTCAGCCGCCACTTTCACACAACTTAGGGGTGGGGGTGACTGCACGTGCGCACGTGCACACACCTATTCTATATCTCAGGAACGGCTGGGCAGATTGTGTTCACATTTGGTGTGTGGTCACACTCCTGACCTCTCATCCGCCAGTTTCCCACAAGTCAGGGGTGGGTGCCTCTGCACGTGCGCACGTGCACACCCCTATTCTGTATCTCAGGAACGGCTGAGCCGATTGTGTTCAAATTTGATGTGTGGTTAGGGAGCTCTCAGCCGCTGCCTTTCCACAAGTCAGGGGTGGGGTGGGTTTGCACGTGCGCGCGTGCACACCCCTATTCTATATCTCTGGAACGGCTGAGCCGATTGTGTTCAAATTTGGTGTGTGGTTAGGGACCTCTCAGCCCCCACGTTCCCCCACAAGTCGAAGGTGGGTGCCTCTGCACGTACGCACGTGCGCACCCTTTTTTGTATCTCAGAAACTACTTGCTCGATCGAGTTGAAATTCCCCATACATTTCCTTCGCGCTCGCTCGTTCATCGCCAACTACGGCGCCTTACTGGTAAATATCATTAACGTATCTAATAGTTACATATTGCTGCAAGGAGAGCGCCGGTCCTTCCAGACTTAGATTACAAATAGGGCATTAGGTATATTTCGATGCATTTTACTTAGCCGTGTTCTTCGCATATACCTAATGATTTTATGTGTAGGCTCTGAGTCCTATTCTTAACATGCAGTCGCACAATTCGTGCCAACCGGCAGAATGAGGAGTCAAATCGAAAGCCTTACGGTCGCACATTGCGTGATAATTCTTGCCTTTTTTCAAATCAATTCCAAGCTGATGACAGAGCATATAAACAGGCTGTTTTTAGCGGCAAAGTATTAACCGTGGTGATCTGCTTATATTTACCAACTTACTAAACAAAAATCACGGAACAGCCCTCCCCACACTCCTGACTGCCTCACCCACGTTTGACCCATGGCGCCGCCACTGATAATTATACTGGTTATGTAAAAAATGGAAAACGGTCGCCACGGCCGGGCCTATTTTAACATGTTAACTGGGGGGGGGGGGGTAAATGCCCTCCCAGTGAGCCGTCCCTCCCCCCCCCATTCAAGAAATGTTGCCTACCATGATTTCAGCATTTCCATGTCATTTTTCGCTTGATTGGTACTCAATTAAAATAAAATATGCTTACCTGGTGATAAATGTATACAAATTCAATGCAAATGTCATGATATTCCTAAGTTTTAGTATTTCCCAGCCAAAATAAGTATCTTTAAATTATTTCCGGAATATCTTGAATTTAAATATCCTCTGAACAAATCCTCATTGGCGGCAGAGTGGGAAGATCGGGGGATATTGGATCAGGAACGTCGCCACACAATTTGGAGTGGGTGGGGGTAACTGCTGAGCCGATTGTGTTCAAAGTTGATGTGTGGTTAGGGATCCCTCAGCCGCCTCTTTCCCACAAGTCAGGGGTGGGGTGCTTCTGCACGTGCGCACGTGTGCACCACGCATTTGTATCTCAGAAACTACTTCCCTGATCGAGTTAAAATTCACCATACATTTCCTTCGCGTTCGCTCGTTCATCGCCAACTACGGCGCCTTACTGGTTCGGCGAAAAGTTATGGATGAAAAATGACGAATGACGTCAGGGTGAAGAGATTTTACCTCGTGGAGGTCACAGGATAAAAATACCCCATGGATCTTTGCATTGGTGGATCCAGAACGGGTGTTTTTTTTTGGGGGGGGGGATTCCAAAAAGTCTCATACAATTCTGAAAACGCATCGGAGTTGGCTTGCTTATGCATTGATAGCTGATTTAAAGCTAACTTACCTTAGTAAAAGTTGCTTAGATTTTCTTCTATATCAGGAAATGTGTCAATCTTGCGCCGATTTCAGGTGGTTGGGGGGGGGGGGGGGGGAATTGCCATTTTTCCCAACCGTAGATCCGCCACTGGATCTTTGTATTTTGCAAAAGATGTTGGACTCTGGTGAAAATTGGGCAAATGTAGCCATTTTCTGTGGATTTATATGCATTTTCATGTTTCCCCAATGACTTATAATTGGGAGGTCACAAAATAGCCATCACCTTAGGTCACCGATGTAAAAATCATCCGAAATAGCAGAATTGTAGGTGTTTATGACCTGATTAAATCCTGTGAGTATCTAACTGATCGGTCAAACACTGGTTGCGGCACGACCAAACATTTTTGGAGGTGGTATCACTAGACTTGACTTAGTGACGTAACCTGAGGAGACCCGAGGTAAACAAATTAACCTGCGCCGTGCCGGTGCTCGGTGCCACCTTCGCCGCGCCGGGGGGGGGGGGGGGGGACGTTTCGACGCCCCCTCTAACTCGGTTTCTATAGAACGTAGGCAAAAACCGAAAACAAACGGAAAAAGCAATAGAAAGCTATTACAAAATGCAATCGGTAAAGAGTCATCAGATGTGAGCTAAAGTCAATAATTTAGGCTCCAGAGTCCAGAGCTCATCCAATGTCAAAAAGGCTATTTTTTAGCAAAACAGTTCTCACAAATATCTTTTTACCTAATAAAGATACAATAATTTTCAAGTTGAATAATAATAATAATAAGAAGGCAATAATTGTGACGCCATCGTGTTTGTATTATCAAGGCGCTTTGAATAATATGCATGACTAGATTAGGTCAACTTGAAAATTTGACCTCTGGTCAAGGTCAAGTGGTGACCCAATAAGGTCATGTTGCACATTGGGAGACGTACCTCGACGAGAAAAACACATTGGTGCCAGTTTCACGTCTCTATCTTGATTTTGTCGAGAGCTATTGACAAAAAAGTGTTGGTGACCTCGGATGACCTCAGCTGACCCTGTAGTGGTCACTGAACCAAAATTGCACATGGGTCTTCAAGAATGGACTATAACATGATCCAGAAGTGATCGGCCTGGTATCATGCGTATCTTCAGAATAGGAAGCATTTGAATATTTCCCCATTGACTGGTAATGGGGAGGTCACGAAATTAACCCGACCTTAGGTTACCGATATCGAAAATCCGAGATACACGAATTGTAGCTGCCATTGCTCGTATGAAATCCTGTAAGTACCAAATCGATCGGCCAAAAACTGTGACTTTGGAACGACCGCACACTTCTTTGGAGCTGGAGTCACGTGACTTGGTCTGGTGACCTGACCTGAGATGACCCGCGGTCAATTTTTTACAATATGTGGGCAATTGATGCCACAACAGCTGTGCCAAAAACGACGGCGCTGCGCGCCGCTGTTTTTTGATAACCTCGAAAAACCTTAAGGGGGCGTCTAAACGCCCCCGGCACGGCGCGGGTTAACAGGATTTGGGCAATTGATAGGCAAATAGTTGTACCAAAAATGGCGGCGCAAAATGGCATCGTTTTCCGCTATTTCCAAAAAAAAACATATGGTGGGAGGGTATCCGCCCCTAAGCTGGCGAATTCAGGGGGCGGACTTCAGGGGCAAATGTCCCCCCCCCTCCCACAGGAATCTGGGGGGGGGGAGGCATGCAATACAAGTATGCCCCCTCCGCTGCGCGTTCCCTGCACTGAACGTGAAAAACAATGATCTTAGGAGAAAACTTCATGAAAACGGAAGTTTTTTCTTCTCTCAAGTGATTGAATTTGAAGTTTTATGTATCTCTTGCTTTCAATGATAGACAAAACAGCGCACCTGATGCAATTCAAGCAGCTCCGGTGACACGCGCCCCACTGGGGAGGGGGGGGGGGGGGGGGGGTCAGAGTCTGCCCTCTCTCGCAATAACTTTAAAACTGTGATAGATATCAACGTGAAACTTTCAGTACAGCATCAATTATACGTCTTCTCACCAAATTGCAATGCAATTAATGTAGTATTTTGGGAGATAATAACGTTTTAATGACGTCATATGCCATTTTTGGTGGAAAAACAATAAATGTTTGCAAAAATCGTACAAAATAGTTTCAAAGCAAATTGCAAATGAAAAACGTGAAAAGAAAGGAAATGACATTCCCTTCTAAATGGCTATTTCAAATTTGTGATTTTGTGGGTCCCCCTCCCCCTCCAAAACAAATAATCGAAAAAATGTCCACAAAAACATTTTTTATTTCGAAAAGTGAATTTCTTAAGCTCGAATACCAAAAGAAGGTGACCGGCCCAAATCCGCGGAGGAAAAAAATGGGGGTACCTTTTTGCCACAAAAAGATGCCCCCAAAAATGGGGGTACCTTTTTGCCCCCCCCAAACACAGTGGTTTTCCCTTAAAATAGGCCCTGCGCCACGGATATACGAGTCCGTTAGAGACACGACCTTGAATATTTAATATTGGATTTGGAGATGGGGTCACTTGACGTAACCTGAGCTGAGATGACCCGAGGTAAAATAATTAACAAAATGTGGGTAATTGATGCCCGAACAATAATATGACAAGGCTGGTGGCGCTGCGCGCCGCCGTTTTCCGCTATTCCCGAAAACAAACTCAGTGTGGGAGGGGGATGTCCGTTTGATCGATTGATTGGGGCGGGTGGTTTGATTGGTGCAGGTGTTGTAACGTGTTCCCGCATGTTATATGTTTAATAAGGTTTGTCCTGATCTTTTGATCGTATGGATGTTTGCCGCTTTCAGGTCCCACGCTAAGCAGAGCTTGTCCAATGCCGCCATCCTATATCGAGTATTCCACCAGTGGACAAACTGGCACGTAGCCAGGGGGGGGGGGGGGGGGGGGGGCGGCGAGGGCTGCAGCCCCCCGGGCCTCACGTCTGGAGACAGGACAGGTACCGGGCCTCACGTCTGGAGACAGGACAGGTACCGGGCCCAACGTCTGGAGACAGGACAGGCACCGGGCCCGTAGGCAGGGGAGGTACCAGACTTCACGTCTGGAGACAGGACAGGCACCGGGCCCGTAGGCAGGGCAGGTACCGGGCCCCACGTCTGGAGACAGGACAGGTACCGGTCCTCACGTCTGGAGACAGGACAGGTACCGGGCCTCGCGTCTGGAGACAGGACAGGTACCGGGCCTCGCGTCTGGAGACAGGACAGGTACCGGTCCTCACGTCTGGAGACAGGACAGGCACCGGGCCCGTAGGCAGGGTAGGTACCGGACCTCACTTCTGGAGACAGAGCAGGTACCGAGCCTCACGACTAGAAGCAGGGAAGGTACCGGACCCCACATCTGGAGATAGGACAAGTATCGGCCTCACGTCTGGAGACAGGACAGGCACCCCGCGCCTCGCGTCTGGAGACAGGACAGACACCGGGCTTCACGTCTGGAGATAGGACAGGTACCTGTCCTGTCTCGAGGGGCGGATCAAGGTCATGCAGTCAAATTTGTTTGGCACGCCCACTTTAAATCCATTTTCCATGGAGTTAATTTGCTGGTGTTCCATTTCAGTCAGTGGCGGCGGAAGGTATTTTCGGATGGGGGAGGGGGCAAAGAAACCCAGGGGACCCCTCGGCCAAAGGGCCCCCTCCCCACGGCCAAAGGCCCCCCCCCCAAAAAAAAATGCCGCGAAATGGTATCTCCTCGGATTTAGGTCAATATATTTTGCAGGGCCTCTAAATGGTCGCAAAAAAACGTCGGACAGCCCATGTTGAAGTTGAAGGCCTTCCGAGGGCCCCCTTAGGCCGACTGAGGGCCTTCTGTCGGCCTTAGAGGGCTCATCAGGCTGGCTGGGGGCACCTCGGGGCACTCGGTGTCAATGTTTCGGTCAAAAAGAACAAATCGAACCAACTTCTTGAAAATTTTCAACAAATTTACCAATTTACAAATTGATGGGGGGGGGTCATAAGTTTGCCCATCCCCCCTGAACTTCTTGAGTGGGGGAGGGCAGCTCCATCCTGCCGCCCCCTTATCCGCCGCCACTGATTGCATGCGTGTGGAGCTCCTCTGCAGACCTCTGCAGCCGGGAAACTGGACCTAGTGAATACATACATACATTATTTGCCCCCTCCCCCATTGTTGACGGCGATCAGCTGTTCGTCCGCACTGGGTCGGCGGTGCGGTCTGCTGCGGCCGTGACCCTGACCTTGACACCGCCCGGACCAGAGTGGCAGGTTACCGGACGCGGCACGCCGGCGACATCCAGCCGGCGCCGGTGGAGTGCGGCCGGTCGGACCCGGTGCTGGGCTAATCGGCGGGTGTGGCCGTCTTGCGCCGCCAGATGAATATGGAACTTCTGCGGCTGATCCTCTTCGCCGCCCTCGTGCGTCTCTACGTGACGGTCGCCGAACCTGCTGCTTTCCCGTGGCGGCACGACATCCGTGGTGGGACCTCCTGCAGCTCTACAGCGGGAGCCGCCTGCCCCAAGCTTCAGCGGGCGTGCCGCGAGCCGGCGGCTGCGCACGCGCATGGACGCCTAGCAGCGGGGTCAGCTGACCGCTCTGCAGCCGGACAGCGCACTCGGCGCTGTCCGGGCCGGGGACGTGCGAGGGGCAGGAGGGGAGGTCGGCGGCATCAGCGGAGAAGAGGACCGTCATCGGCACCGGGGGACAGTGGGTATGGAGGGCTGTGTGTTCTGTTACTTAACGTACAATCCGTGAAACCAAATATTTCGTCTCTAGTCATGATCTTAGCCAATTTAACTGCGACATTTGTGTTTTATCAGAAACGTGGTTGAAACCCGAAACGCCTTCTAGATATGTACATTTTCCTGGTTATGATTGGACTAGAGCGGACCGACAGGACGGACGAGGGTACGGGGGGATTGCTGTTCTCAGTAAAGCGGGTTTAAAAATTAAGAGGCTCCAGTCAGTGTGCACTTGCAACATATGCAAGATTGAAACTTTGTGGATGTTAATTTCCAACAGTCGTGGCCGAAAGTTCATTCTGTGTGCAGTTTATAGGCCCCCACGTCATTCCATCACCCATCTGTCAGCCGATTTTAAATGTCTCGATACACAACTTCAGCGCGTACTTTTAACTTCGTCCGATTCCATTCTTATCACTGGGCACTGTAACTTACTCGGCCCAGATTCAGGCCCTGCCAAGGTCAAACTGCTACAGTTTTTAGATGGATTCAACCTGCATCAGTTTGTACGATCACCAACTTTCAGATCAGGGTCATTACTTGATGTTTGTATTTCTAACTTCGAGACTTTGGTCCATTCAGTCAATGTTTTGCCGTGCTCATACAGTGACCATCTTTTTATCCAATCATCCATCAGCATTCCGAAATTCAGGACCAAGCCACGTTCCATTGATTCCAGGTGCCTCAACAGTATAAATATCGTTGATTTTAATATCTCGTTGTCACACTGACTGGAGCCCGGTGTTCTCGCGTGTGGGGATGTTGGATCAGTGGACTGTCTTTCTTCAGTTACTTTTGCCTATTCTTGACTATCATGCTCCCTTTCAGCGTCTCAAACTTCACAACCCCTCGGCCCCTCCTGCCTCGGGCGCCACTCTGCGGCTCATGGTGCAGCGTCGCGGACTTCTTGCCCGGGATGGCCGGACTCCTGCCTTCCTCGCCCTTGACAAGAGAGTCAAGTCGGCCATCCGGCGCGACATCAGGAGTGACATCGTCAGTCGGGTGGGGAGGCAGGGTCCGGCCTCCATCTTTCGCAATGTGCGTCAGGTGATCGAGGGCAAGAAGTCTGCTCAGCGAGTTGTGCCAGAGGCCACGCCCGACGAGCTCAACGAGTTATTCGTGGGTGTTGGTCCTCGAGTCGTGGGTGAGGTTCTGGGCAGGGGGAGCCCCTTGACCTACCCTGCAGGCTACCTGGGGTAGGTGCCTGTGCCGTTTCTCGTCAGCCTATCTCACTCCAGGGTCTTCGGTCTATCCTCTTTTCTATGAAAAAATCATCGGCCAGTGGTTCTGACGGTATTTGCATCAGGATTTTTAAGATGTGTTTTTGGCGCCATTGGCCAAGTCCTTCTTCATCTTGTCAACTCCTGTATCACAACCTGTGAATTTCCCGCATCCTGGAAGCACTCCATCGTACACCCCATCCATAAATCCGGTGTCCCCTCCAACCCCTCCAACTTTCGCCCCATTTCTATCGTTCCGGCCTTTGCCAAACTTGTGTAGAAGGCTGCCCAGCAGCAGCTGTACTCGTACATGTCCGATAACCACCTTTTTCCCCATCCCAGCACGGGTTTCGCTCCCTCCTGTCTACTGAAACCGCGCTTCTCGCCGTATCAAACCACATTCTTACTGCCACCGACCGCCAGGATCTCACTCTTCTTTGCCTCCTTGACCTTTCCAAATGCTTTGATGTGATCAACCACTCAAAGCTCCTCTCCAAACTTCAAGCCTATTCTATCGATCCCATCTGGTTTTCCTCTTACCTCCAAGGCCACACAAATCCGTTTGTACAGTTGACGGGCGTGGGAATCGCCACCTTTCCAAACCCTTGTCTAATCCTATTGGTGTATTCCAAGGATCCTCTCTCGGCCCTCTCCTCTTCCAGATTTTTGCCAACGACCTGTCTCTGTTTGTCCCTGACGCGCACGTGGTTCAGTACGCTGATGATACCCAGGTTCTCGTTTCCGGCAAAAAAGATTCCCTCCCCCAGCTCATTGCCACCATGGAACAGACTTTAAACTCTTTGAATATCTGGTTCCACTCCCACGGTTTGAAGGTTAACACCGGCAAAACCGAGCTAATCGTCTTCGGCTCTCGCCAAAATTGTCGGGGACTAGCCCCGATTTCCATTCAGTTTCGCGAGGACACGATCCGTGAGAGTCCCACGGTGAGGAACCTGGGCGTGCAGTTCGACAGGCACCTCACCTGGGACTGCCACGTGTCTGCCCTCGTCAAAAAATGGAACGGTATCCTTTTCGGGCTGTCCCACGTGCGTCATCAGATTCCCCGCGAACTCTTACCCATCCTTGTCAATGCCCTGGTCATCTCTCACGTTCGTTACTGCCTGGCCGTTTTTGGCGACGGTTCGGAGAACATGCAACGCCTAGAGAAGGTCCTGAACTTCGGACTGCGTGTGATCTCCGGCCGCCGCAAATTCGACCACATATCGGACGTGCGGGGTGCACTGGGTTGGCCCACCGCCCGGCAACTGTATGAGCAGCATTCACTGAATCTACTTCACAAAATTCGCATTACCGAGGAACCCCTGGCCCTCTCCTCTCAGCTCAAGGTTAACTCTACTCTCCGTTCTCGTCAGGACGCTGATCTGGCGCTCCCGCGCGCGAGGACATAGGCCGGGGAGCGGCGCCTCCTTTTTAGCGTTGTACAACAGTACAACAGGCTGCCGCCAGAGGTCCGTCTTCTGCCACTGAGAGCTTTTAAACGTGCGGTACATGACCTTTTAGTAGTATGATGTGAGTTAGTTTGTCTTTTCGAATGTATATATATCAATGAGTGACGGACTTATGTATGCTTGTGTGTGCGATATGCTTGTTGTGTATGCTGTGTGTTGTGTGTGCGTACGTGTGCATGTGTGTTTGTGAGTGTGGGGATTTGTCTCTGATTTATTTTCTATGATCTTATTGTGTGCAATGTGCTGAGTGTCGTTTTTAACATTCTTCACTTACTAATTGTGACACGACACTCGGAATAGCCAGTGTAATATTGGAGAGTGTTTTAATTGTCAAATACAATACATTGAAAGTTCGCTCAATAGATGGCCCTGTGAGCGGGTGCCTTGAAATCATTACGGGAAATGCAGAGAAACAGCTGTATTGTCCATGATAACTCCATGACAATCACTATGGTTGTCGAACAGCATACGGAGAATTCGAAAATGATATTTTCAAAAAAATGTAAAAAATAATTAATGCCAAAATGTACGATATTGACGAAAAAATCGCAAAAGTGTCACCAAAAAGAGGCCGGTTAGCACCTCCAAATTTGATTTGCAAAAATTGGAAAAAAATCATGTAGGTTTGTAATGATATAGCGCATAATAATTTCACTATTAATCTGTGCATGCTCGCAAAAACCTATCGAATGACCCGTCCAGGCAGAGGCCATTTTGGGCCACCAGGGCCCTCTGAAAGACCCGAGGGCTCCTTAGACGTTCAAAAGAGCCATGTGCATGTCAGAGGGGCCCTGGCCAGACCGAAAGGGTCCCTGAGTGGGTCAGGGGCCCCCTGAACACGTCGAATGGGCTCCTGGGCAGGTCGAGAGACCCCTGAGCATGTCGGCAGGGCAACAAAGCCGCCAGCGCAGTCCCGTGCCAGGCCATAAGGGCCCCTGAGCAGGTTGGAGGGCCCCTGGACAGACCAGAGGGACCCTGGGAAGTTGAAAGGGCCCCTGTGCAGGTCAGAGGGGCCACTGACAAGACCGAAAAGGCACCTAGGTGGGTCAGAAGGGCCCCTGAACGTATCGAATGGGCCCCTAGTCAGTACGGAGGGGCCCCAGGACAGGTCGGAGGGCCCTCGGAGCATGTCGCAAGGCGACAAAGCAGCCAGCGCAGTCCTTTGCCAGGTCGGAAGGGCCCCTTAGAAGGCTGGGGGACCCCTGGAGAGACCAGAGGGCTCCTGGAAAGTTAAAAGGGTCCCTGTGCAGATCGGAGGGGCCCCTGACCAGACCAAAATTACCCCTTGGTGGGTAAGAAGGGACCCCGAACATGCCGAATTGGCCCCTAGCCAGCACGGAGGGGCCCCAGGGCAGATCGGAGGGCCCTTTGAGAATGTCGGCAGGGCGACATAGCAGCCAGCGCAGTCCGACCAGAAGAGTCGCTGGGCAGATCGGAGGGGCTCCTGGTCAAATCAGAGGAGCCCCTGGCTAGACCGAAAGGGTCCCTGTGCCGGTCGGAAGGGCCCTTGAACATGCCGAATGAGTTCCTAGCCAGACTGGAGGGGCCTCTGGGCAGGTCGGAGGGCCCCCTTAGCATGTCGGCAGGGCGACGAAGCAGCCAGTGCAGCTTCTGGCTAGGTCGGAAGGACCTCTGAACAGGCCAAATGGGCCCCTTGACACACAAAGGGGGCTTCTTGGAAGGTGAGAGGAGTCCCTGGTCAGACCAGAAGGGTCAAAAGCACGTAAAGATCGCAGATGAAGATTAAATACAAAGAGGACTTCCTCCACGATACAAATATTAAAAGCGGAGCGTTCGGGTATATTGTAACACCCTTCATCAGGGTGTTACAATATACCCGAAAGCTCCGATTTGTCCCTGTAGAGTAAGCCCTCTTTGTATTTTATATATATCACCCACTCAACATCATGTCTTTTCGCTTCGCAGATCCCAGATGAGTCCCTGAACAGGTCGGAAGCAGGGGCGCAGCCAGGGGGCACAAGGGCACGTCCCCCCCCCCATTGGGAGGAGGGGCCGGCCCCTTAGCCCATATGGAAGCAAAGGAGCGGCCGAGGGGCCCAAAACGGCCCGGCTTACCAGGCTTAAGAGAGCTTGCCAGGCTGTTCGAATTTAGGGGCCCTCAGTCGGCCAGAGGGAGCTCTAGGTCGGCCTGGGGGTGCCCTCGGTCGGCCTAAGGGGGCCATTGTTAGGCTTAAGAGGGCCCCCGGTCGTCCTGAGGGACCCTGTCTGCCTAAGGGGGGGGGGGGACTCTCAGCCGGTCCAAGAGGGTTCCCAGTCTACCTGAGGGCCCGTGATCGTCTTGAGGGGGGCCTAGGTTGGTTGGCCTGTGGGGCCCGGTTGGCCTAAGGGTCCCGGTCGGCCTAAGGCTCTTGCTTAGCCTGAGGATCCCTCAGTCGGCCTGAAGGAGCCCTTGCTAGGCTTAAGAGGGTCCAGGTCGGCCTTTGGGGCCCAGTCGTTCTAAAGGGCCCACGGCCGGCCTAAGAGGGCCCTAGGTAGTCCTGAGGAGGCCTAGGTTGGTCGGGCTGAGGGGCGCTCAGTCGGCCTGTAGGGGCCTGGTCGGCCTAAGGGGAGGGGCCCTCGGTCGGCCTGTGGGGGCCCGGTCGGCCTAAGGGGTTCTCGGTCGGCCTGAGAGGCAATTGGTTGGCCTATGGGGCCCTCAGTCGGCCTGAGGGAGCCCTCAGTCGGTCCGGGGTGCTCTCGGTCGGCCTCGGTCGGCCTGTAGGGGCCCTGGCTAGTCTTAAGAGGGTCCCCAGTCGGCCTGAGGAGACCCCGGTTGGCCTAAAGGAACATTTGGCCGGCCTAAGAGGGTCCTAGGTCGTCCTGATGGGACAATCAGTTGATCGGGCCGAGGGGACCTTGGTTGGTCTGTGGGGGCCCGGTCGGTCTAAGGGAGGACCTTGGTTGGCATGAGGGGCCCTTGCTAGGCCTAGGAGTGCCCGGTCGACCTAAAGGGCCCCGGCCGGCCTAAGGAGGTCATTGGCTGGCCTAAGATGTCCCTAGGTCGTCCCGAGGGGTCCTAGGTTGGTCGGCCTGAGGCGCCCTCGGTCAGCACCTGAGGCCATTCTTTTTTAGAAAAAAATCGATCCGTGGCTCGATTTTGTATTTTAAAGAATGGCCTCAGGACTGGAAATGTGTTATGTTTGGGCAGTGTGTAAAATACCTGCATATTATTTGGCTTTGCTGCTGCATTTCCGAGGCGCTGTTTCGACGGTAAACATCTCCCTGCGCCGGGTCCTGAGGCCATTCTTTTTTTTTTAAATCAAGCAACGGCTCGATTTTTTTAAAATAAGAATGACCTCTGGTCGTGGTAATCCCTGATAGACACTGGGGGCCTTCGGGGCCCGGCCTGGGGGCCTTCGGCGCCCTGCCTCGTCTGGGTGAAAATGGCTACTGCCTCAGCCTAGTTCTGGCTCCCAGCCTGGTTCTGGAGTGTCTGATCGCCACTGGGGGTCCTGTCTAGCGCCTGAATAACCTGTACTGACCCCTAATCGCCACTGGGGTACCTGCCTGACCCTAGGGTAACTCAAATTGTTAACCCGCGCACTGACCCGGTCCGACCGCGCTAACTTCGAAACGACAGGGACGGGATTAAACAAAAAAAAACATGCGACATAGCGACACACATACACGAACACGAACCGATAAAAAAAATCGTAACACGAATAAATAACAACACTTGATTGTCTGTTAAAGGCATGTATATGTACATACGTGCAAAAGGGGCTCCAGCCAGAGTGGAAAGGGCCCTTTACCAGCTTTTAAAGGGCCCTACCGATCTGCAGAGGGCCCCTGTCGGCATTTAGAGGGCCCCTTGCGGTTGTAGAGTTTTTTCTTTTCTTTTCTAGCCGCCACCCATTAATAGGTGACCAGGAATGCCGTCCTCTGCCGGCCTTTATAGGGCCCTGCCGATCTGGAGAGGGTCCCTGCCGATCTGGAGAGGGCCCTCTGTCGGTCTTTAGAGGGCCCTGTCGATCGTAGATCGCCCTGCTAATCTGTAGAGGGCCTTTGTCGGCATTTAGATGGCCCTGCCGACCTGTAGAGGGCCCTCTTTCAGGCTGTTGAGGCCCTGTCGATCTGCAGAGTGTCCCAGCCAATCTGTAGCGGGCCCTCTGCTGGCCTTTATAGGGCCCTGCCGATCTGTAGAGGGCCCTCTGCCCGCCTTAGAGGGCCCTTCCAGCATGTAGAGGGCCTGCCGATCTGTAGAGGGCCACCTGTCGGCATTTAGATGGCCCCTTCCGGTTGCAGAGGGCCCTCTGCCGGCCTTTATAGGGCCCTGCTAATCTGTAAAGGGTCCCTGCAGATATGGAGAGGGCCCTCTGCCGGTCTTTAGAGGGCTCTGCCGATCTGTAGATCGCCCTGACAACCTGCAAAGGGCCTCTTCCGGAATTTAGAGGGCCCTGCCGACCTGCAGAGGGCCCTCTTCCAGCCTTTAGGGGCCCTGTCGATCTGCAGAGTGCCCCAGCCAATCTATAGAGGGTCCTCTGCCGGCCTTTATATGTCCCTGCCGATCTGTAGAGGGCCCTCTGCCCGCCTTCAGAGGACTCTTCCAGCATGCAGAGGGCCTGCCGATCTGTGGAGGGCCCCCTGTTGGCATTCATATGGCCCCTGCCGGTTGTAGAGGGCCCTCTGCCGGCCCTTATAGGGCCCTTCCAGCATGTAGAGGGCCTGCCGATCTGCAGAGGGCCCTCTGCCGGACTTTATAGGGCCCTGCTAATATGTAAAGGGTCCCTGCCGACCTGTAGAGGGCCCTCTTTCAGCCTTTAGAGGGTCCTCTTCCAGCCTGATCTGCAGAGTGTCTCAGCCAATATGTAGAGGACCCTCTGCTGGCCTTTAGAGGGCCCTGCCGATCTGTAGAGGGCCCTCTGCCCTCCTTTAGAGGGCCCTTCCAGCATGTAGAGGGCCTGCCGATCTGCAGAGGGCCCCCTGTCGGCATTTAGATGGCCCCTTCCGGTTGTAGATGGGCATCTGTCGGCCTTTATAGGGCCCTGCTGATCTGGAGAGGGCCCTCTCGATCTGTATATCGCCCTGCCAATCTGTAGAGGGCTCCTGTCGGCATTTAGAGGGCCCTGCCGACCTGTATAGGGCCCTCTTCCAGCCTTTAGGGGCCCTGTCGATCTGCAGAGTGTCCCAGCCAATCTGTAAAGGGCCCTCTGCTGGCCTTTAGAGGGCCCTGCCGATCTGTAGAGGGCCCTCTGCCCTCCTTTAGAGGGCCCTTCCAGCATGTAGAGGGCCTGCCGATCTGCAGAGGGCCCTCTGCCGGCCTTTATAAGGCCCTGCTAATCTGTAAAGGGTCCCTGCCGACCTGTAGAGGGCCCTCTTTCAGCCTTTAGAGGGCCCTCTTCCAGCCTTTAGAGGCCCTGTCGATCTGCAGAGTGTCCCAGACAATCTGTAGAGGGCCCTCTGCTGGCCTTTAAACGGCCCTGCCGATCTGTAGAGGGCCCTCTGCCCACCTTTAGAGGGCCATTCCAGCATGTAGATGGCCTGCCGATCTGCAGAGGGCCCCCTGTCGGCATTTATACGGCCCCTTCCTGTTGTAGAGGGCCCTATGCCGGCCTTTATAGGACCCTGCCAATCTGTAGAGGGTCCCTGCTGATCTGGAGAGGGCCCTCTGCCGGTCTTCAGAGGGTCCTGTCGATCTGTAGATTGCCATGTCAATCTGTAGAGGTCCTCTTATGGCATTTGAAGGGCCCTGCCGACCTGTAGAGGGCCCTCTTCCAGCCTTTAGGGGCCCTGTTCTGCAGAGTGCCCCAGCCAATATATAGAAGGCCCTCTGCCGGCCTTTAGCGGGCCCTGCCGATCTGTAGATCGCCTTGCCTGCCTGTCGGTCTTTAGATGGCCTCTACCGGCATTTAGAGGGGCCCTGCCGACTGTAGACGGCCCTCTTCCAGTCTTTAGGGGCCCTGTCGATCTGCAGAGTGTCGCAGCCAATCTGTAGAGGGAGCGTAGAGGGCCCTCTGCCGGCCTTTAAAGGGCCCTGCCGATCTGCAGATGGCCATCTGCCGGCCTTTAGAGGCCCCTGCAGATCTGTAGAGGACTCTATGCTGGCCTTTAGACGGTCATGTGGTGGTAGAAGTGGTCTGCCGGTCGAGCGCCGGTGAGGCTCTCGAAGGAAGACCAGTGAAAGTTCTTACTGTTTTTTCAGTGAATGCTAGTAACGTCTGAGAGGAGTACAAGGCTTTGGTAATGTAGGCTTTGACTTGACTCGAACTCGGGCTGCCACTACCAGGGAAGGTCAGAAGCCCGCGCTCTCCCACTGAGCTACAGGGGCGACCAAATCGCTCGTTTCCGCACTATCGAAGGCATTTTAATGTTAGTGACATAATTCCCACCCCAGAATCCAGATCACTGCACAATAATTTAGATGGGGCGGAATGAATGCATTGTACTGCAATAGAAGTTGCTGTGAGGATAAATAAAGCTTGGATATTCCGATAACTCCTATATATTACGGCTTATCACACATATTACACTATATATATGACTATTCCATTTACGATTTTCATCTACAAGAACTCCTAAGTATTTAATGCATGGGTTTATCGTGATTGTTGTATCATTTAATACTATGTCAAGATCTTATCACGTCACTGATCTTGAATAGATTTGGTAATTTGTCTTTGATGCATTTAGTGATAATATACGTGGAACAACTCGTTATTTTTGGAATTAATTCATTAATCTTTATTTGCAGCTCTTCAACATTTCTAGCTTGAATACAAATTGCCGTATATCATCAGCAAATACATAAAAGGTGCCTATTTCTGTTGTATTGCTGATGCCATTAATATAGAGAATACATAGAAGAGGACCTAAAATTTAACTCTGTGGGACGCCAATTTTCATCATTTGTTTCTTAGATGCAACCTCATCTAAGAAACAAATTGCCATTTTATCCCTCTTATTAATATATGACTTTCGTGTTGTAGACACCCCTCGTATCACAATGCGGTGTATCTTTCTCAACAGAATTGCCGAGCAAACTGTATCCAAAGCTTTCTGTAAATCAAGGTGGAGCATGTTATTTCGTTATTTTGGCGATATTTTGTAAACTTCATCGTCCATTTGAACAATCGGCATGCACGTACTGTGTTGTTTCCTGAATCCGAATTGAAGAAGGTTAAGGATAATATTTGCATTAACCCGCACCCCGCTGGAGGTGGCAGAATCTGCCCCCACCCCTTCCCGGATATTCTCAATAACTTGAAAACAATGATAGATATCGACGTCAATCCTTCAGTACCTTATGCTGCATCAATTATACGTCTTATCACAACATTTAAATGAAAATGGTGGATTACTTTGGGAGATAATGACGTTTTAATCACGTCATGGCATGTAATGTTGGTGGAAAAACAATACATGCTTGGAAAATCATAGAAATTCGAGTTTGGACGAAAATAGCAATACAAAAGTTGAATAAAGGAAATGACAAAACATTAAAAATGACTCGGATTTTCGAAATTTTGTGTTTTTCACTCCCAAAAATGAAAAAATACGCTTGTGTTTCTGTGTCAATCTTATTTGTCGTGTCTTAATCTTAGTTGTATGTTGTTTTACAACATACAACGCACTGTACTGTTTTAATGATGCGGCCCCCTCTTGGCTACGAGGGCCCCTCTGGTCCCATTTGCCCCCCCCCTGGGCGAAATCTCCCTACGCCCCTGGGCCTGTCCAATGTTTTTTTTTGCGACCATTTAGAGAACCTGCAAAATATAGAGGCCTAAATCCGAGGAGATCCCATTTCTCGTTTTTTTTTTTGGGGGGGGGGGGCTTTGGCAGAGGGGGCCCCTGGGGATGCCGTGCCCCTCCCTTGCCGAAGGTCTGGCTGCGCCCCTGGTGGGAAGGGCGTTGAAAAGGTCGGACGGGCCCCTAGACGATCTGAAGAGACCCTGAGCCTTTCAACAGTAAGAATGCAGTTGTCCAGGGAATACAACTCACAATTTTTGCGCCGCTCCGCGGCGCAATTGAACTACAAATTCAATTATATGCGGGTTAGAAAAAACCGTCCGTTTCTCGGCGCGTTTATCTGTTATGTTGCTACTTTCCTATATAATTGGGCAAAATAGCTCACTTTAGCACTTTTTTACCGTTCTTTTAAACGCACAATATAGCATTTTTAGAGGTCCGCACGATACGCATTGCGACGCATTGACGATAAAGCATATCCAGGACATAAGACTCAAAGGCGCAATTTGTTTAAGAGTTCCAGGTCTTGATCTGAAAAAATATTCCAAGTTGATATAGCTTATTCCAAATTGGTGTCGCTAGTTCGAAATTTGATATGGCAGTTTTCTAACTCCAGCTCCTAAAAGTTGATATGGCCCAAGCCATACCTGTCATTTTCCATCCTTGTAATGTGGCTTTTCATCCGTTTTGTTTGGCCCTTTCAACGCTTGGGAAGGGAGCCCTTTCAATGCTCGGGAAGGGGCCCTTTCGAGGCGCCCCCCCCCCCTGGACGAAATCCTGGCTACGTGCCTGATAACCATTGCCATATATAGGTATAGACGAACTACTCCGCGCGGCAGCCGTTCTCGCTAGGCGACATTAGCGCCGAAGCGGAGAAGGGATTGAGTTAGCGCGGCAATGCTTTTGCTATGGCGGAAAGGCGATATTTCCCGACCTGTAACTCAAAAACCGCCTGAGGTAGCGCACTGGTAAACTTATGAGGACGTAGAGACGTTCGTAATGAATAGCATGGAATACAATTATTCAGCCTGAATGTTCACGGTGATTATTGTCAAATATCGCCCCTCCGCGATAGCTAAAGCATTGCCGCGCTAACTCATGCCCTCTCCGCTGCGGCGCTAGTGTCGCTTCAACCGGGAACGGCTGCCGGGTGGCGCAACAGCTGGAGTAGTTCGTATATGCTTATAGAGGTCAATGGGCATAGCCGAGCCGCAACGTGTAACGCGCCGATATCTATCTGAACACTGCCCACTGACTCCACCTGACCTTGAAGGTGACCGCTACCGCCGGCCATCCCAGTCAGGGGCAAATAGCGAGCGCTGGAGCGACTCGAACCCGGCGTGACAGACCTGGGAAACGCTCTCCCGACTGAACAACGTGGGAACGCTCTCCCGACTGAACAACGTGGGAACGCTCTCCCGACTGCACAGCAGGGCATTGACCTTTACAGTTTTCTTGGTGAATAAACACAGCACATCTCGTCTGTTGAGCCCAACCATCCGCGTACCCAGCGTTGTTCTCCTTACGGCGTGTATTGGGCTCAGCGGAGATAGTGGCGACAGTTCCAGTGGCACTGGCCGGCAGCTGTACAAATCATGAGTGATGGTTTTACGTAATAAACTGGAGCCTGGCCGGCAGCTGTACGAATCATGAGTGATGGTTTTACGTAACAAACTGGAGCCTGGCCGGCAGCTGTACGAATCATGAGTGATGGTTTTACGTAACAAACTGGAGCCTGGCCGGCAGCTGTACGAATCATGAGTGATGGTTTTACGTAACAAACTGGAGCCGGTAGAGCATCAGCGGCCAGCAGACCGGATCAATAATGTGCTTACTTTTTACCACCAACAATTGTAATCAATGTCAAAAGTTTCATATATTTTGTCGTTCCCGTTGGCCGTTTCAGTCTTCTTTATTTGCGAAACAAATAAACAAACCACACGATTGTCACATTTCTGAAGCCTGCCCCTTTGCCTGCCTTCCCCGCCGTCGTTCCATAATCTATTTGTTCCACCCCTTATCAGCGCCGTCTGTTTCCCCACTATTATCAATAACAATGACATGAGTCATTCTTTCTACATAGGCATTAGTTTTACGATACTTGTTAGTACGATACTCACGATACAAATCGTGGTCACTAACACACAACGCGAGCAACTACTCTCACCCAGTGCACTACGAATCGACTGCAACCAAATCCTGCCTTCATCACGAGCTATCCCATTACATCTCGGCACGATGCATCACATTACAGCGCGCCGATCGCTGATCCCGGTACCGGCCGGCTGGCGAGCCGCGCTGTCCCGAACTGATCTCTGCAGTGGCGGCCGAGGCACTGCTCTACCTCTGCACTACTGGCTAGACCTCCAAACACCCGTCCGCAGTCGGCACCCGTCACCGCCCGTCCGCAGTCCGCAGTCACCGTCCGGCCGCAGTCCGCAGTCACCGTCCGGCCGCAGTCCGCAGTCACCGCCCGTCCGCAGTCCGCAGTCACCGCCCGTCCGCAGTCCGCAGTCACCGTCCGGCCGCAGTCCGCAGTCACCGTCCGGCCGCAGTCCGCAGTCACCGCCCGTCCGCAGTCCGCAGTCACCGTCCGGCCGCAGTCCGCAGTCACCGCCCGTCCGCAGTCCGCAGTCACCGTCCGGCCGCAGTTCGCAGTCACCGCCCGTCCGAAGTCCGCAGTCACCGCCCGTCCGCAGTCCGCAGTCACCGCCCGTCCGCAGTCCGCAGTCACCGTCCGGCCGCAGTCCGCAGTCCGCAGTCACCGTCCGGCCGCAGTCCGCAGTCACCGTCCGGCCGCAGTCCGCAGTCACCGCCTGTCCGCAGTCCGCAGTCACCGTCCGGCCGCAGTCCGCAGTCACCGTCCGGCAGCAGTCCGTAGTCACCGCCCGTCCGCAGTCCGCAGTCACCGTCCGGCCGCAGTCCTCAGTCACCGCCCATCCGCAGTCCGCAGTCACCGTCCGGCCGCAGTCCGCAGTCACCGTCCGGCCGCAGTCTGCAGTCACCGTCCGGCCGCAGTCCGCAGTCACCGTCCGGCCGCAGTCCGCAGTCACCGTCCGGCCGCAGTCCGCAGTCACCGCCCGTCCGCAGTCCGCAGTCACCGTCCGACCGCAGTCCTCAGTCCGCAGTCACCGTCCGGCCGCAGTCCGCAGTCACCGTCCGGCCGCAGTCCGCAGTCCGCAGTCACCGTCCGGCCGCAGTCCGCAGTCACCGTCCGGCCGCAGTCCGCAGCCCGCAGTCACCGTCCGGCCGCAGTCCGCAGTCCGCAGTCACCGTCCGGCCGCAGTCCGCAGTCGGCACCGTCCCGCTGCCCGTGGAGACCCAGGGATGACGTTTCTGCTGGCCAGGCTCGAGGTTTGGCAGCCTCGCCACCAGGGGCGTAGTTTCGCAAAATCAGTTGGGGGGGGGGGGGGGGGCTCAACTCAGGTTCAGGCACGTAGCCAGGATTTGTATCAGGGTTGGCAGCGGGGAGGGGGGGGGGGAGAGCACGTTAGTAGTAGAATCAAAATATTCCATTAGTTTTAATTTGTCAAATGTTTCTTTGTTCACTTATATTTACTGCTGGAGCCACGGACAACAGCCAAATCGCTGATTTTCGACGCGATAATGTAAATGACTATTTCTTTTACGAAACGTCGCACTTCCCTTCAGAATAGTTAGCATGGGCATGCCCCAACAATCATCGTCAATTTCGGCAGGAGAATTTAGTTCAACTAAGCCACTCTATGCAAAATGTAGGTATTTGCAGTTTTGTGCTTTTCTCGCCTTTGGGAACATGTTGCTGTCTAAAATTTTAATCATCACGCAAACAAATACAAAAATAGGGGACCATGGCGCTCTGCACCCCCCCCCCCCCCCCATCAGCGGGTGGATCGTATTTTCGGATGGGGCAAAGCAATCTCCAGGGCCCCCGAAGCGTCAGGGCCCCTTTGAAGGACTGAGGGCCCCTTCGCCTGTTACTGAGCGGGGGAGATGTAAATTGGGGACCAAGTGCACCCTCGGGCCGATCAAAGACCTTCGTCCTCGAGCCGAATGAGGGCCACTCAGGCCGACCAAGGCCCCTTCAAACCGATCGAAGGCTTCCTCAGGTCTACCGAAGGCACCTCAGGCCAACTGATAACCCCTCAGGCCGCTTGAGGGCCCCATCGGGCTGGTTGAGAGCCATCTCAGGCCGACGGAGCCCCCCTAAGACCGACTGAGGGGCCTCTCAAGCCGGCCGAAGGTCCTCTCAGGCCGACTAATGGCCCCTCAGGCCATCCGAAGGTCATCCCAGGACGACCAAGATCCCTCAGGCAGACTGAGGGCCCCTCAGGACATCTGAGGGCTATCCTAGGACAACCAAGGACCCTTCAGACCTACTGAGGGCCTCCTCAGACTGACTGAGGGCCCTCAGACAGAAGGCCCCTCAGGCTGACTGAAGGCCCCTCAGACCATCCGAGGGCTTTCCTAGGACGACCAAGGGCCCCTCAAGCTGACTCAAGGCCCTCAGGCCAACTGAGGGCTATCCTAGGACAACCGAGGACCAATCCAGACTGACTGAGGGCTCCCTCAGGCTGACTGAATGTCACTCAGGTCGCCTGAAGGGCTCATCAGGCCGACTGAGTGGCCCCTCAGGCCGACCGAGTGCCCCCTCAGGCCGACTGAGGGCCTTCTCGGGCCGACTGAGGGCCCCCTAAGGCTTACTGAGGGCCCACTCAGGCCGACCGAGAGCTCCCGCAGGCCGACTGAGAGGCCCACGGGGAGGCTAATGGCCATCTGAGGCTGACTGAGGGCCCCTCGGGTAGACCGATGGCCCCTCAGGCCGACTGAGGGCCCCCCAAAGGCTCACTGAGTGCCCCCGCACGCCGACCGAGGGCTCCTCAGGCAGACCGAGGGCCCTTCAGACTGACAGAGAGCTCACTGAGAACTACGAGGTCCGACCGAGGGTCCCCTCAGGCTGGTCGAGGGTACCTTGATAGCCCTCGGGTCAATTTCTTTTTTTTCGGTCAAAAATAAAAAGCAATATTTCCACAATATTTTCCTCATTGCACATTTATGGGGGGCAAACACATATATTTGCTCCCAAACTTATTGACTGGGTGGCAGCTGCCTCCTGTCCTCTCTTCCGCCGCCCCTGCCCCCTCCCCCTCTCCTATGCCTATGGTTTACACATCTGCAAGGTTTTTCAGAGATGAGGAAAAACAAAAAAACGGTAGCGTGAAGCGTCTCCGTTTTTCGTTGCCCACGTCATACCTCATCTTTAGTGCCCAACTTTTTATCTTTGAGAGAACTCCTCTTATGCAATTTTTGCTTGCGGATTTGAGCTTTTCTCGTCCTTTGGGTACCCTTTACTCTATCAAATTTCCCTTTTTTAACTAAATGAATGGTTTCAACACAAATCCTGACCCAAAAGCCCTTGTCCCTGTAAGAGGCGTCTCTAAAAGTTGATGCCAAGGTCCAGGGCCGGTCCTTCAATATATTACAGCTGAGATCATAGATGTAAAAGCACATATAACATATTGCCAGTATCTATGGCCTTGATATTTCCCACAAGGCAAACAAATAAGGCTAAAACCAAACGGCATTACTTTAGTAATAATAAAAGAGACAAATATGACGCAGCTATGCCAAAAAAATGCGCATGTAGCTCGCCTTTGTTACATTGGCATTGGCGTTGGACGCTTGAGCCACGAAGCTACGCGCCCTAACCCAACAACAACAACATTGTTACATTGGCATTTTTGGATCTGCTCTGTTTTCCAATATTTGTGCTTTGTTTTTCCAAGTTTTGGGTTCTTTGGTATTGGAATTTTTATCTATATTTTTTCCCCAAATGACCTAAACTGATATGCCCTCCACTTTCGATCACCCTGACCTTAATTTATCTTGTGAAACATACTTGTATTGCTGGAACAATATGAGCAAATTGAAGGTTCTCCCGATTCGTATAACTCTTACTTATACTTGTTAGGTCTATGATCATTCATGTTCTTGTTCCAGCCTAGAGTAATGAGTGTGCTGTGTGATGGTCAAATAATATTTCTGTTTTATTTTGCATACTGTTATTTGCATAACCACCATTTTACTCAAAATCTGCACACCTTCGGCCAATGTGAAGGCGCATTCTGAATCTGATGCTTGTTTGTTAACCAGGACCGAGGCCAAATTGGGATGTCTTGCTTTGATCATTTTACTATGTACATATTTCATAAAGTGCCATATTTGCATGTGTGTGCACATGGTTGTTATCTGTTTAGGCTACCTGGTTGTCAATACATAGTGTTGATCTTTAGTTTATATAATAAGTAATATGTTAAATCTGTTTTGTTTTCGCTTCTTTTTCTTTCATACTGTTGTGTATGTCTAATATTTATTCTGTAAAGTTGGGGGGGGGGGGGCTGACTGACAAGTTGGGGGCTGAGCCACAAGTTAGGGGGCTGAAGCCCCGACTGGAAAAAAATACACGCTTTTACCAACATGTCCAGCGTAATTCGGCGATTGCGCCGAAAATTTCGGCGAACGTCCAGCGTAATTTCATATAGCAAAAGTTCGGCGCACAGACCCCCGAGATTCCGGTTCCATCCTTCAAGGCCGTACGACTGGGTCCACTGTCCACTGGTCCACGACTGGGCTGCTCCTGCCAGGAGTCTCACCACCGACTTCACAATTCAGTCGAGGACACTATGGTTAATTGCAGTGGCGCACGCAGGATTCCATTTCGGGGGGGTCAGAGCCCTAAAGGCTTGTGGGCGGGCCCCCACCCGTTTTGAGAAAACTTCGCGGATTTCGGTCACTTGTTTTTGAGCGGGCCCCCTACAGCATGGGACCTGAGACATTATAATTTTCCTGTCAATGTCGTGTAAGGTGACTGCGTGTGCTACTGATGTGCGAATTTTAGGTGCGTGTGCCCTGTCAATGTCGTGTGTAAGGTGACTGTGCGTGGTGCTACTGATGTGCGAATTTTAGGTGCGTGTGCTTACTGATGTGCGATACAACTGTCCGAGAGTAAATTGACGAAATGAGGTAAATGACAACAACAAAAATTATATTTTACAGGTTAGGCAGTCCGGATCCCCGGTAGTTATGTCATCATCATCATCGTTGGGGTTTAGAGCGCCGCGACTACGTCATTCGCGCCCACCATCATGTTGCCAAAAGTAATCATAAACCATTTCCTGAAGCAACAATGGATAATGTAAAAATACGTATCAATATCAAATACGCCCCCGTATTCAAGAATTTGCAAGGGTCGGGTTCTGTTGTGACCAGGCCTTCGTTTTGACCGGGGCCCTATATCACGTCCTTCCCAGCACCGGGCCCCTGCCTCGATCGGGCCTGACCAAGACCGGCCCCTACCAGAAACGGGCCCGCATCAAGAATATGCAAGGACCGGGCCCCTGTTTGTGACGGGGCCATATCACGCCTTTGTCAGCACCGGGCCCCTGCCTCGATCGGGCCTGACCAAGACACCGGGCCCCATGCCACGCCTTTGCCAGCACCGGGCCCCTGCCTCGATCGGGCCTGACCAAGACCGGGCCCCTACCAGAAACGGGCCTGCATCAATAATGTTCAAGTACCGGGCTCTCGTTCTGACCGGGCCCCATATCACGCCTTTGCCAGCACCGGGCCCCTGCCTCGATCAGGCCTGACCAAGACCGGGCCCCTACCAGAAACGGGCCCGTGTCAAGAATATGCGAGGACCGGGCCCTGTTGTGACCGGGCCCCATCATCCCCATGCCACGCCTTTGCCAGCACCGGGCCCCTACCTCGATCGGGCCTGACCAAGACCGGGCCCCTACCAGAAACGGGCCCCTCAGAATTACGGGCCCCTCAGAAATTTCGGGGGGGGGGGGGGGGGGGGGGGGGGGGGGGTCAGCTGACCCCTTTGACCCCCCCCCTGCGTGCGCCACTGGTTAAATGTTATATTTTCGGAACTTCCATTTTTGGAAAGTGCGTTCCCATTTATAGAAGTAATTGAAAGAAGAAAAAATCATAAAAGACGAAAAGTCGGGGGAGCTGGCGAACAGGTGGCCTCCACCATCGCTGAACACCTGCCAGTCTTGGACACACGGTACTAGGTGGGGTCAGCGGCGACGGCCAGTACCAAAGCAAAGGGTTCACAACTGCCGTTCTGTGCGAGGAGGTGGAGCAGCCAGAGTGGTACTCTGTGCTCTGGGACGGCGCTCACTGGATGGACCTTGCCATGAAAGACTGGGGCGGATCTAGCCGTGGGTTTAGGGGTGGGGGCAAATCCGGTGGCGTATTTCCAAAAAGTTGTTGAGTGGGGAGGGGTGGGGGGGGGGGGGGGGGGGGGGGGCGGGCGGGCGGGCGGGCGGGGGCGGGCAGGGGCGTGGCCATTTTTGTTTTGTGTGGGGGTCGGCTAATATGATGGGGAAAAAATGTACCCCCATTTTTATGCGTGTGCGTTTGCAGCATTTTAATGTGGTTTCCATGTTATAGTAGATAGGTACATGCTATTTAGCGCCACAAAATTTTACGAGTTTGCCTGATAAACCCCAGAAATATGGGCCTTGTAGAGGATAAAAGCTCGAATGTTATTCATTCAACTCACCGTTACAACGAACCGAAGGCTTCGTCATGACAATGGCCACCGATGTGGCGCCGCGAAGCGACGTGCACATTTTAATTTTAGGTCGTGAAAAACGAAATTGTAATATTGGAACCAGACCGTGAGAGAGGAGCCAAGCCTCAGGTAACCGTATTCCTGGTTGCACATCTCCGTATGATGACAAACATTGAAAAATACTAACATTTTACGGGTTAGCCTGATAAAACTCAGAGATATGGGCCTTGTAGGCGTAGAGGATAAGAAGCTAAAATGCTACTCATTTAATTCACCGTTACAACTAACCAAAGACGATGACGATGGCTTCGTTATGACGATGGCCACCGATGTGACGCCGCGAAACAGCGTGAAAATGTACATTTTAGGTCGTGAAAAACGCAATTTTAATATTGGAACCAGACCGTGAGTGGAGCCAAACCTCAGGTGACCCCTATTCCTGGTTGCACATTTCGGTATGATGAAAAATATTGAAATTAAGGTAGTTTTTCATATACATATTCCTCGGATAGTAAATCACGATGACCGATGGCAGTCAGCGCTCAATAGTATATATGATAATAACTGTACACATTACATATGTACTGAACTGCAACAAACAACTGGTAACAGTGCAAACGGTTTAAAAGCAGCAAGAGGCAGAACGACTTTTCCGTGCATACATGGTCCCTGTGGATCTTGAGGAGGCTGGGGCGATGGCTTGGGAAGATGGTCCTGGCCTGGTCCCACTATTAGGCTCTTCGGTCCAGCAAGTTGGGCACCGCTGGAGCAGCTTCCGGGAGCCGATGTCCACGTCTTTGCGTTCGCGTCGCCTTTTTTCGGAACTCGGCAGACTAGCTAAACATGTAGCTCGCTTGAAAGTTAATATTGTATGAAGGGAGTGGGCCCTGGGGCTAGCAATTAGGTACCGCTAAGGAGAGTCTCTGCCAGACACATTCATTTTCCCATTTTACAAATATTTATAAGCAATTGCGAATTTTGTGTCATGCCGCGAAGCGGCACGATATTTTCAGGTTTTTCAATGTGGATAGCTGGTTTTTGACTGCTGCAAAGGCAATGTTTACAACTGTACGTCCGACCGTTTGGGGGAGGGGGAATCATAGTTTCAGGACCTTTGGGGGCATGGCCCCTTGGCCCCCCCCCTGGATCCGCCCCTGATGCTTTGCACTGAAAGACGGCGATACCCTGATGCTGAGGCTGACGCGGCGCTGCGAGGCCTTCCACACGCTGACTTCACATTTCTATGTGTTAACAGGTGTTGTGCATGCGGTGTAGCACCCGATAAATTTCGGCGCAACGGCCATTGCGCCCAAATTTCGGCGCAACGGCTCCGCCGAGGCGTCCAGCGTAGTGAGTGTATTTTTTCCAGTCGGGGCTGAAGCCCCCCAACTAAATAGGATCCTACGCACCTGCTTGCCACGTGTGTCGGGCGAGACTGTATTCGAGGCTGCAGCTGGGGAGGGACGATCACGACCTCGAGACAACAGTCACTGAGCCACATATGCCCGGTCACTGAGCCACAGTGGCCCCGGTCACTGAGCCACAGTGGCCCCGCTCACTGAGCCACAGTGGCCGTTACTGGACCCCGGTCACTAGGCTGGAAGGCGGCGGAGGCACTGCTCGGCTGGAAGGCGGCTGGCGGCGTGGCTGGAGTGGCCGCAGTAGCAGACGAGGCAGCCGGCCCGGGCGGCCTCTCGGACGGGGGCGGCGCTCCTGAACCGACCGAGTCGGGCGGGTCGTCCATCGAGCCCTGAGGCAGAGGCAGGGGCTGCAGGTTAGGCGGGGTCGCCTTCTCACCACCACCACCGGCGCCACACCCGGTCACCTAAGACATGTGTGCCGTCATCATGCCGTGTTTTGATTCGGTGTGCGCGTGTATCCAAGTGTGAGGATGGTGGTGGTGGTGGTATTGGGGCTTTACGACTACGCGACTGACGTCATTTATCATCGGGATCTCTCACGCCGACTCAAGCGGGGGAACCGAATGACCTCGCCAGTAGCCAGACTTGAACCCGGAACCCACGGATTCCGAGCCCAGCGCTCTGCCGACTGAGCCACCCGGACCCCAGAAGTGCGAGGATAATCGTCAGCATGGGTAAATGGTACACATCATTAATCATACAATTAATACACAATACAGATTTCAATCAGGAACAGTTAACATTATCAATTCGATATTATAGCCACTACTCACATTAAATACAACTAGAGGCAATCCAGCGCTGATAGGCGTTGGCTTGGGTTCCAAAATCGGAGATGATCCTTTCCTGCACGAGCATGCCTAATTCCAGAGCTGTGCAATGTTTGTTTCGACAGCAATAGGATAGATGTGCATCAAAGAGCACACCCAGTGCACGTGGAGGTCTTGACATCGAAACGGTCCAAATCACGTGCAATGGTGATGGCAGGTGCCGAATTGGAGCGCTCTGGTAGGCGTGGTTTAGCAGCAATGGCAGAGAAGGAAGCAAGGCGCGCACCCCGTGCACGTGCAGGTATTGACCCGAAGACGGCTAAAACGCTTGAAAGCGTCATGTTGCGTGCGGATGCACTGGCCTACCAAATTGCAGCGCCCTGTAAGGCTTGGTTCGGACGCAATGGGCGAGGGGTCCACCCTGTGCTCGTGCAGGTATTGAGCCCAACAGCCCTGTGCACGTGCAGGTATTGAGCCCAACAGCCCTGTGCCTGTGCAAGTATTGAGCCCAACACGGGCAAAATAGTTTTAAATCCTCATCGTAGAATCATCATATGGCACGAGCCAAAAAGTGGGCGCCTGCCGGGCTCTACAGGTCAGACGGTTGGTGGTACAGACTTGATACTCGCAGGTCACGTGTGTGGTACAGCGGCCGGATATCCACTGAGATCGCCGACCCCGAATGAGGCAAACTAAACCCACCAGCACCGGGGTGCCGAATTAACACCGGGGAAAACACCGGGGTAGTCGACGAAATGTCCAGGGGGTAAAACCCT
>JAXIVJ010007647.1:5000-59674 GCA_036785665.1 Chirona hameri
ATTACAGTGTGTATGTGTATTGTGTATGTGTATATTACAATGTGTATGTGTATTGTGCATGTGTATATTACAATGTGTATGTGTATTGTGTATGTGTATATTACAATGTGTATGTGTATTGTGTATGTGTATATTACAATGTGTATGTGTATTGTATATGTGTATATTACAATGTGTGTGTGTATTGTGTATGTGTATATTACAATGTGTATGTGTATTGTGTATGTGTATATTACAATGTGTATGTGTAGTGTGCATGTGTATATTACAATGTGTATGTGTATTGTGTATGTGTATATTACAATGTGTATGTGTATTGTGCATGTGTATATTACAATGTGTATGTGTATTGTGTATGTGTAATTACAATGTGTATTGTCCGGGCTGCAGTGGTCCACATCTGGTGACAGTGGACGGCCCGGATAACAAATCATTGCATGTGTGATCGGGAAGAAACATTTGATAGGTTGTATATTACAGCACAAAGTTTCAAATTCTTGACCGTAACGGAAACAAAATAGTATGAATTATGGAGCAGTAACACGAAACGAATCATTATGAACAAGATTATGAATGAGACCTTGCCGACGAACTAAAACGCACATCATGTTTCCGTCTCAGAAATGTTGATATAAGTACCTGCTTCACAACATAACATTTGTAAAAAAATATGAAGCATTGAGAAATTGAATTTTGTCGAAGAAATTGAAACTGTTCATTCAATCAAAAAAGTGACGAAGCGTTCCCATGATCTGTGTTTTATCAAGTTCGCAATGTCCGCGAGTTGTTCTGGAAGATGACATACCAATAGTAACATTTATTTATAACGTATTATAACCGTTACATCGCATGTATGTACCATATCATGCCATGCCAGGAAGACGGATATGATTTCCAACACATCAAGCTACTTGATTTAGGTGATCCCCAGTTTCATTTCCCAGCCATTTTCTAACCAACTCAATTATCTCCCTAGCCTCTGCGCTCAGAAACCAGCCCATTCTGACCGTTTTATTGGATTCTCTGGCCTGTCTGAGCTCCAGCGAAACCTCTGCTTATCCTCTCTCCTGCTGCTGCCGACTATGAATCACGATACCCGCCGACCGCCGTCTGCTGCGGACGGAGACGAGCGGGGGGAGCTCCCAGCAGCAGTGTCTCGGAAAACCCCCACGTCTGCGATCTACGATCTACCTTCCATTGCCCACAATCGTCATGTCGATTATTACTGAAGAGCGCGTAGGAGGTCTATAAATTAGTTAATACTACGCTATTTCGTAACGAATGCACTCAGTGAGTTGGATTCAACAATTCCTTAGATGGCGGATCATCCATTCCAGTGCCGTCCACTCCAGTGATGACCTCTTCAGGGGTGCCGCAGTGGAGTTTGAATTTGGTGTGTGAGCTCCGAAAATGACTCCATCCGCACGTTGACGGAGCTGACTCGTCCTGTGCTTTTCAGGCCCGCAGATGAGCCTCGCCGCCGGCGCTGGACCGGCCAGACTGCCCTAACAGGCGACAGAGGGCGCTGTCATCGCGGTAATGACGTCACAAAGATGACTCGCGGAGAGCTGGGAGGAAAGAAAGCAGTTCGCGGAGATGGGCGAGCGGCGCAGCGAGTCGCGTAAAATGTAAACTACCTGTGTTTCTGGAATCCTGAATGCATCCAGCACGCGCCACACTGGTGATGCTGCTCTGACTGAAAGGCGCTAAGCTCCTTTGTTGAAGCTTTCTGAACGGGGGACCGGATTACGGGCAATGACAAGATGTTGGAAGACGACAGAAAATACCCATCGTAATGACGTCATTCGTTGACTGACTGATTGCGTCGACTCTCCACGCAGTGCAGCTCACCGAGAAGCGCCTGCAGTAACATACTCAGAGAGAGAAGAGAGCGTAGAGAGCGAGGGAGTGTAGAGAGCGAGCGAGCGTAGAGAGCGAGGGACCGTAGAGAGCAAGGGAGCGAAAAATCGAGGTAGTGGAGATAGTTCCCGCCGCTCTCGCCTTCCGTGCTGCCTCCCGCGCTGCCTCCCGCGCTGCCTCCTGCGCTGCCTCCCGCGCTTCCCCAGCCCCTCTCCCACACGCTGTCGATTAGGACGCCTGTTGCATCTGTTCGCGTCTCTGCTGTCAATACCAGCCGAAATCCCCCGCCGGAACGAGCAGACTGCTGATTGGTGGAGAGCTGCGAACGGACGCCCGGCACCCGAGGCGTGTACCCGGACCGTGAAAGCGACGAGGGAGACTCTACGGCTCAGCAACAGAGCGCAGAACACAACAGAACGCAACCGAACCACAGTTTCACAACAGAACGGGGCATCTGGTGCAGAGTGTCAAGTTTCATGTGACAGCTACACATCCAGAGCACAGGGATCGTAGCGCTTTTCAATACACGTGGGACAGTTTGAGGTTGGCATCACTGCCGCATCGCAGCGCGTCGACAATGCTGCCCCACTGAATAAACTCGTGTCAGATTGGCGTGTAACACTTGAAACACGTTACAGCGTGTGTTGCAGCCGCTGTAACACTTGCAGCCGGTGTAATACTTGCAGCCGCTGTAACACTTGCAGCCGTTGTAATACTTGCAGCCGCTGTAACACTTGCAGCCGCTGTAATACTTGCAGCCGCTGTAATACTTGCAGCCGCTGTAATACTTGCAGCCGCTGTAATACTTGCAGCCGTTGTAGTACTTGCAGCCGTTGTAATACTTGCAGCCGCTGTAATACTTGCAGCAGTTGTAATACTTGCAGCCGATGTAACATTTGCAGCCGTTGTAACACTTGCAGCCGCTGTAATACTTGCAGCCGTTGAAGCGGTTGCAGCCGCTACACCGCGTTCCCCTGCGCCCCGGAAGAGGGCGGCGCAATGCACGCTGTTCGCGATTTGATGTTGAGTTTTGACGTGCTGTTCTTCTGTCTACTGATGCTTGCCTGTCTGCTGGCGTTCGGGTTCTACCTGAGGAAACCAGAGAGCAAGGCTGGAGAGTACATCGAGGTGGTGACGCAACCGGCGGGAAGCATCTACGAACTGTGACTGGAAACTCACCGTCGGAACTGAGACGTTTGTGGACTGTTAGAGGGGACAGCATAGTGGTGACTGCAGTTTCTGAACTGTGAGAGGGAAGAGTACGGGGAACTGTGAGAGGGAAGGAGTACGGTGGTGGCTCTGATATTCGTGAATTGTGAGGAAAAACTCATCGGGTGGTGAGGAAAGTGCTTCTGATTTTCCTCGCTAGGGCGGAATGTGTTCCGCTTGTCACATTGAGCGGCGAAGGAAGATGGAATCTCGCGCGAGGTTTGAACCTGGTAACTGCGGGGAACTTGAGGAAAGAGGACAAGAATGTGATGGAAGATTTCGACGGCGCCGCAGCCGCCGCTGCCGCCGGCTGCAGCGCTGCTGCGGTACAGCATACCACGCAGGCGTGTCATTGGTGCTGACATCTGGCGGCCGGAAACATGAACATTACTTGTGATATCATCCGCTGGATGTCGGGTGCGCCCGAGAGACTCGATTTGTGAACACTGGGGATGAACATTGATGGGTAGTATAGCTGCTATGTTCGTGTCTTTATTACGGGATTTCGATGCGTGTTCCTTGACCGAAGTGATGCGATGATCAACGAATGAAATGAATGAATGAATGAATAAACGGATGAGTGGATGAACGAACGAATGGGCGACTGAATTTGTGCCGCGCAGTGTTACGCGCTTCCACGGACGTGTTCATGATATTCGCGTTTGCTGGTATTGATGACTTTCGCACCGTCGGTTGAAATAAAATGATAAATATCTAGATGAAATGTCATGTTCCTTGTACTTATCTGCTTATACCATATTATATTAGTAGACAGTCGTAAAAGAGCAGAAAAGGGTAAGCCAGTCGCCACGCAGTCGCCGACGCGGGCTAAAAGAACAACAGCGAAATGCGTCACAGACCGAGCTGGGCTAATGGAAGCCAGGAGTATAGGCACTGCATTTATATACCGAGTGAATACGTGTGCCACAGTGGGGCTAGGCATGGGTGTGGGCTGGCATGGGTCCACCATATGTGTTTGTATTGTGAAACGAGCTCAATGAAATGGCTTTTCAGACCGCGAAACATCAGCTGTGTGAGAACCATAAATAAAAACATAGAACAATTAACAAAATGCACACGTATGTACGATTACAATGAACATGAACATATGCACCCGCTTATACAACAAGCAATCATGCATCAATAGCCGTGCTCACGAAGGATTTTATTCGCCGGGCGATTGGGGCGTTTGGGGTAAATGGGTCTATAGCTCGTAAGAACATGGCTTTTCCCGGTGATTTTTGTTATCAATTGCAACTTTATGAATGAATGTACTTTTCTGGATGTTCCATTAATAACACCATAGTTTACTTAAAATTAACAATTTCATCTTAACCTAGCTCCGGTGATGCCAGATGCCTGGGGCGGTTTGGGGCGTTTGGTGCGACTCCATCTTGCTCGAATTACCCGGAAGTGCAGGGTTGGGTAAATATTAGTGATGTCATTTTCCCAAAACATTCTGGCCGATACCAAACCGATACCGAATGGGAGGAATTTCGGTTGACCAAGTACCAACCGATTTGGGTTAAAGCCAAAAGTGTCCAAAATTTGACCGATTTGCAAATGTTATACTTATATTGGTAAGCACTGGCAAAAATATCTTTGTTTAACATAATAATTCTTAAAACACATGTGCCGTTTCCAAAAAGACAGTGTAATTGTAAAAAAGGAACCAAATACATTCACAAAGCAAAGTAGTGGATGCCGCAAGCAAGACCAAAAGCATTAGCACATTGAAAACAGGATGGGAAATGTGACCTCAATCATTTCCTATTAATTTGCAGCATAATACATATTACATAAATGCATACATAGGAAGAAATACATTTTATCTGGCGAAAGTTGGAGGGGCGTATGACCCCTAACTTCCCCTAACTGTGTTTAACATTGGGCAGGATTCAGGAATTATTTAACATTTGATATATTGACTGCAAGTGCATAATGACACCCCACCCACCCGTCGCCCACTAGACTACCTAACAAAACTGCATGTCAACTCTTTACACAGATTATAAATACTAAATAATGTACAATCACTACAATAGAATCGGTGTCACTGTCTCCACAGCAAGTGCGTTTTGCCATCATATCCTGTGTTACCATATCCTGTATAATATCCTGTGTGGATATCAGAGTTATCTGCCGTTATCTCTCTGCATCAAGAAGTAGCTAGTATTTATAGAAAATGGTCCACGGCACAGAAGGCAAGTATCTTACCACTGCGCCGAGTTGCTCGTCCTTAAATTTAACACAAAATGGACATTGCACAGTTAAATGTAGCATACGCGCAGGAAAGGTAAACGACTTTACAATACAGTACTCCCATATCCTTCAAAAGGTGAAGGAGGCAAATAAAAACAAATTTAATAATAACATGTGTTATTGAACCTTTATATTGTTTGTTTTGAATATATCCTACTGTATAAACAAAATAAAAATATGGCAAAATTCAGGAGTATTTCTATTTCATACATCAACATTGAAATTTAGTAGATCTTAATCTTAGGAAGAAATACAAGAAATACAATAACGATTTACAAATGACATTAGTGGCGCAGGCATTTAGTCAGCCTATTTTTGGTTCAACACGTGCTTGGCGCTATGGCCATAAGTGTTATTAAGTTACCTTGGCCATAGTGATACAGGGCCACAGGCTGCCTCCTTAAGTTCTTTTTTAATTCTCCTTGGTCATTTTACATAATTCCCCTTGTCTTTTCAGTAACACCTACATTAAGGCTACCTAATACTATTGTCTATTATGTTATGCATCATTCTTTGAAATAGGTACATGAAGTGGTTCTACCCTCACTTGTGAAATAGCACAAGGAATAAGGATCATTTATTTCTTGAAAGTCACATTATGAATGTACATTGTGCGTTGCATTGGATTATTGTGCTTGGCCAGTGGTTTGGTTACTAGTTTCTGCTTGCTTATTAAGATGGTGTATGCAATATGTATAGGTATTGTATACAATGTATTTTTTTAAGGATCTCACTTACTCTTGTGAGCAATATCTTCAATATAATAATGATGTGTTCTGTTTAGTATTTACAATAATTGATTGAATTTGGAGAAAATTTGCTGAATAGAAATTAGAATGCATAGAAGTGTGACAAAAAAAAGAATTGTTTAACCCTATTTGTAACAGGCTCCTGGCTACCCCTATTTGTAACAGGGGGATCCCCCCCCCCAGAGATCTCGAGATCTACCCGTCCGATTTTCAAAAATGAAACGGCGTTTGATTCCCTTCAACATGATCTACATTTCTAAAAAATAGAAAAAGTCCGAAATTTTGATAGGGGACAACGGGGGGACTACCAATTTTAGAGATATTTGTGATCTAACACAGCTGTCCTGTTTATCAATCGATTTTAACGCAACCAATGGGAATCGCTGGAGATTGAATTGGATATGAATATATGGCGGTAACTTTTGAAAATTCAAAAACCATAGGCGTGTGCAGGTCACTGAATATGGGGGTGAAGTAAATGCGTAATAAAACCATTTTTATGTTGTTTTTTGTATAAATGAGATGGTCAGTTATTGTGACATTAGACAAAACAGTTATAAAGCATATTCTGTTGCCATTGGCCGTACCAGGTTAGTGAAAAGGGAGGTCAAATAGGAAAAAGTATTAACCGCAGGCAAGTTGCTACCCAGCACTATAAACCAGTAAGGCGCCGTAGATCGCGATGAACGAGCGAGCGCGAAGGAAATGTATAGGGAATTTCAACTCGATCGGGCAAGTAGTTTCTGAGATACAAAAAAAGGTGCGCACGTGCGCACGTGCAGAGGCATCCCATCCCTGACTTGTGGGAAAGCGGCAGCTGATGGGTCCCTAACCACACACCAAATTTGAACACAATCGGCTCAGCCGTTGTGGAGTTATTGCGAGGAAACACCTTCCAACACCCCTCATACGGCACGTGCCACGCGCAGTGGTAGTCACCCACGTGAGTCGGTACTGGTCTCAAACAGGGTAGGTCGGATGGGGATGCTCAGCAAAGAAGCCCGCTTGTCAATCGGACGTGCGGTTGCAGAGATATTAGCTTGTCAAAAGCGTCACCACGGGCCGGGTCGGGTCGGGTCGGGCCGCTCATATTCAGATTGTTCCCATACACCGCGGAAAGACGAGCGAGCGCGAAGCGCTCGCTCGTAATAAACTAACCGTCTATTGTGCCGTAATCGCTGGTACATCGTCATCACGATGCCAATCACCCCCATGCCAGTCACCCTCATGCCAGTCACCCCTGTAGCATGTACCTGAACACGCCCCTGCAACTCTATATGTACTAAATTATGCAAATAATGGAAGGAGATGCTATCTTTTACATCTTGATATCTATAAATGCCCCTTACATTGCTATATTGGCTTCCCGCCAAGCATTGAATACTTCCTGGAAACCACCCCTTTTCAAGCCCCTGAAACTGCCTCGGCCATGCAATTTTTATGATATTTCATTAACATCAACTAATTTGCACTTGTTTTAATCACCGTAAACCGATATAACTCCTTCATACTTGAGGCAGTTGGGAAGAAGCCGTGAAGGTCGCATTTCCGTATTCTCGCCAAATGTCGCCGCAGAACCCTCCCAAAAACGTGCCATGGAATCGCCTCTGTTCAGGTAAGGAACTCAACATCTTGACACCATATGTGGAAATATATTTTGGGAAAAATCCCAAAATTGCATGGGCCTGCCCCCAGCCGTTCTGGAGATATCTGCGAAAAACATGAAGGGGCGAAATACCAAGTAATAGGTATGCCAAGTAATAGGAGTGTAATAGGAGTGCTACCAAGTAATAGGTATGCTTCGATTTTTGTTCTCATTATGTGTGGATTGGCTTGGCAAAAATATTGTGTCGGTGTGAATGAGACAAATGTGTTGATTTTTTTCCAGACGGTGTTCTACAACACCCTGTGCACATGAAATCCTATTCTCCACTATTTTTTCTGAGTTTTATTGTGAATGTCTCACTCCTTAATTTAAAATGTATTGGATAATTAAAACCCTAATTCTGATTTATGGATGTAATTACATGAACAGTCTGTGGAGGAAAAGACAGGTAAGAATTGGCATAGGTAATATCATATTCTGAAGAAGAATGAATTCATTGACAATTGATAAAGTCAAGTACATGTGATTTTTTGGTTGAATATTCCCAATATTACCAGTGTGGTAACCTGTGGCGGCGGTAGGTGGCGCTAGTGACAGACTACTTGCGCTACAAAATGACCCCAGCTCAGCTGAGGTCTTTTTTTCTGTGCCATTTTTGGTCGGGGCCACTCAAAACATTTTGACCACCCCTGGTCCGAACCTTCCTCCCGCAGCCTCCCGCAGCGCTCATTATCCTATAAAGGGAATAGTGAACCTTTAACATTAGTTTGTAACAGAGATGACCAGATTGTCGGTAGTACTGAAAAATCTATAAATCTGATTTGTTTCCTTCCAAAACGACTTAGTTGCTCAGTTTCAACTCAAAAACCGTTGGAGCTATTGGGAGCTATTTTAAAGGGACAAATCTGGTGACGTTTTGCATACGTTATCACTACTCCACTGTGATATCTTCCGCACTTCGTTTTCGCTATTTGAACCGACCGCCACCGAAACGTATCAACTTTGTCGATTTCGAATCTATTTCCAATTGAAAATTACCAATAGATGTTTCGTGAAAATACGATTGTTTTATGGGTGGCTGGTCGGTGTTCAATGTTCATGCAATATATCGATATAATTTTACAAAGTTCGTTTCTTGTTTACGTTGAATTGGCCCTTAGCTCAAAATATTATTGGCTATAACTTTGTCAATTTTCATTGGATTTATAATTGAACATAATACCGACACTCGTCTTGGAAAGGCCCACCTTCTAATGGGTATCTCGTACCGGTAGCTGCAATATTATCCGCAATAGAGGCACATGCACCTGTAACTGCGATACATTAGGGATACATTCTGCATGTGGATGCAGTTTTAAGTAATTACCTTCGTCAATTGTGAACCGAATTCTAATTACAGATTACCAATAGATGCTTCGTGACAAGAGGCTTTTGTTTATTGGTGGCTGGTCGGTGTTCATGCAATATATCGATTCAATTTTGACAATGTTTGTTTTTTTGTTTCCGTTGAATTGACGCTTAGCTCGAAAGATTATTGGCTATAACTGTTATGACCGAGCTCGTCCCGGGTTTGTGTTAGCATGTATTTGGCCGGTCTAGTCTGCGGCCTTGCTCCTGCTCGCGGATTGGTCGGTCTGCGGGCCGGTCACGTGACGGGTCAGACGACCGGTCAGTGCAGGGCAGCCCCGGCCTGTCGACCCCGGGCGCTGGGTACGTGCTGACGGCGGGTTCTGGTAATCCTGTGATATACCGAAGCCGGTGATTGTTCTCTTCTCATCTTAACCCTCGCCCTACGGGAGCTTTTTTCACCTTCGCCCTACGGGGGGCTGACAGGCCCCCCTGTTAACTTACAAACAAAGCAACTTGGAGCAATGCGGTAAGAACCAGAATATTGTCTGTCATGAGAGGAATCTAACAGTATGCGAATTTTAGGTTTCAGTTGAACGGGTGACCTTCCAGGTCAAGTGAATGACCTCGGATTTACCACGTCCAGAGCAGCGATTTTGCTCTTCAGAAAACCTCAAAATTAGAAATTGATAAATGTAAATAAAAAGGTATGTTCTTAGACCAGTTTTGGCTCAGAAATACAAAAAAAAGTATTTATTTGTTCGTATCTTGTTCAAAAATGTCCAAAAAAATTATTTAAAAAAATGACGTCATCAGTTTCTTACACTTAGAAAACCATCACTCAGTCAAAAATAAATATATTGCTTTGAAATTTGGTATGGGTATTGCCCATACTCAGTTCTCTCACATATATTCCGTTTTTTTAATATCTTTGAAAATGTTGATTTTGTGGGGATTTTTCCAAAAAAAATCAGTTTTTTTATTTCAGGGATCAAAAATTTTGCAAATCGAAGATTGCCATTTTAAAGATAATGCCATTTTGCGTCTTTGGTGAATTGCGTTTGCAATTTACTTTAAAACTCTGTTTTCTACGATTTTTATAATATTTCTCATTTTTTTACCAACATGACGTCATCAAAACATTTATCTCCCAAACTACTTAACCAATTTCTATTAAATTTGTACCGCCTATGTATAATTGTTGTAAACTCAGCTACCAGAAATTTCAGCAAAGTGCACCCCATGTATCAAAAGTTATTCAATACAAATATCAGGGGCCTGTCAGCCCAGCCCCCCCCCCCCCCCCCCCCCCCTAGGGCGAGGGTTAAGCAAGATGAGAAGCCGAGAGTGCTGAGCAGAAACATAACAATAACTTTGTCAATTTGCATTGGGTTTCCAATTAAAAATAATGTCGACACTCGTCTTGAAAAGGCAAACCTTTTGATGGGTAGCTCATACCTGTAGCTGCAATATTAACTGAACATGCACACATTTATTTACATCCACCACACACACTTTTTTCTTTCTTTTTTCTTTTTCTATGCCGCCACCTATGAACAGATGATCAGGAGTGCCCCCGCCCTCTATCCCAACGACGCACATCACCTTACATTATCACCAGATAACAAAAGAGAAAATGTCGCGGCACTCCCAGCTAACAAATGGAAGAAGAAATAAAAAAGCAAATGAAGAGAGGAGGTTTTTGGTGTGTTAGCTGTGGTCAAAAATAAGAAGGCAGAAAGTAGTCGCTGCTGAAATCAGCAAGCGACTGCTCCCCAGCTACGCCCCTGGGAATATTACATGAAGACACATATAAACACATTTGTGGGTAGGTATATCACATTTATTTATGCACATGAACATTATGGGTATGCGTTTACGAAACGCCACTCCAACTCCACTCATACAAGGCCATAGTATACACATTCACACATTTTCAATCGCGACCAATATACTCGCGAGTCGCAACCCAGCGAGCGAGGTTGTTGATGTTTCTTACATATTATGATTCAAGGATAGACTTTTGCCGGTATGACGTCGCTACTCGTTTTGGTGACGCAAGATTCTTGTGACGTCACATGTATTAATATCAATATTTGTCCAATGAGAAATTGGTTCTTTTTTCACACACAAAAAAACGAATGCCAGAACCGTAATGAGGACACTCTTGTCCATCATTCCACATACTTTTCCCAAGGTGCACTATTCCCTTTAATTGCTTTGTTCTTTTGTTGAGCTTGAGCTTTGTTCCACAGAGCCATGGCGCGGAAACTATCAAAGCGTTTCGCGAGCTCTGTGCATGTACGCGCGGTAGCTGCAGGAGGCCGGCGGAGGTAGCACGGGTGTCTCTCGCGAGCTCTGTGCGTACGCGCGGTAGCTGCAGGAGGCCGGCGGAGGTAGCACGGGTGTCTCTCGCGAGCTCTGTGCGTACGCGCGGTAGCTGCAGGAGGCCGGCGGAGGTAGCACGGGTGTCTCTCGCGAGCTCTGTGCGTACGCGCGGTAGCTGCAGGAGGCCGGCGGAGGTAGCACGGGTGTCTCTCGCGAGCTCTGTGCGTACGCGCGGTAGCTGCAGGAGGCCGGCGGAGGTAGCACGGGTGTCTCTCGCGAGCTCTGTGCATGTACGCGCGGTAGCTGCAGGAGGCCGGCGGAGGTAGCACGGGTGTCTCGGCTGGACACTTCGCTGCGATGAACAATGCAATCTCGCAGACGACGGGGTGCAAATGGGTGGCTCAATAACCGATGTATGAAGGAAGGCAGTGTCTCGTTCACTAATAAAACCGTCTACACTGGTCCATTCCAACTTTTTCAGAAGTGGTGAGACGCGCTCCGACTTACGAGTGCAAAATACGATGCGGGCACAGTGATAGAGTACCCTCTGAATACTCTTTGCGTAACACCACATCCACCCCAGACAGTTCACCCTATTCCCTGCGGGGGCAGATTCTGCCGCTCCTGTTTTTTTTGTTCACTTACCGCTTCTGAACCATTAGGCCTAGCGTCCTGAAACTTTGTGACTTTTCCTCAAATTAAATAGCGCGTGTTGTGTCGAACTTTTGAGGAAAAAAATCAGTCCAGCAGAGGCGGTTTCAGGCTCCTGTTCGTATGGCATAATTCAGGTAAAATAAGCAACGTTTGAAAGAAAATAAACTTGTTTTGTTCCAACGACAGCAGCAGTTACCTAGTTTTCCCATAAAATTCTATATTTTTCATGAATTTTCATGCCAAAAAAATTCATACGCCACCACCAAATTCTCAACGCTAAAGGCCAGAGAAAAGAAAACCGCAAAAACACAAAACCTCAACGAACAGTGTGTAGTAATACAAAGTCCCGTCAGTTTTGAATTGCATAATAATTGTGTGATCCAGTGTAGGACTTGCAGATAATTCAAAAATATAAAATTAATCTTAAGATAAAAGTAGTGGACAGTAGTGCCGATCAAGTACTCGTTATCTGAAACTAGTCTCGAAAAACGCCCAAGTTTTAAGGCTGATAATTTCTGAAATAATGGACTAAATGAGCATTGAGGTCCCTGTTATATGTCTTAAACGTGTTTAAAGCTCATACAATTGCAAAGGAGTGCATTTACTTTCAGGACGGAAACCCGTATAATCCCTTTAACACATTACAGCATATAATGCCCACATGTGACGTTCATGTCGTCCTAAACGATTACGAACAGCACATATTTTTTTCTTCAGAAAATCCCCCCATTTTACATTCCCTGAATACGCCTATGATTTTTATTTTGTTTTTGGCTTTAACTTATTAAAGACCAGTACATTTGAAGCTCAAAAATGTTTTGGGCATGAAAATTGGTCGAGCTACATGGCCGCAATGACCTTTCAAAAACCACCCAAAATTTTCGGATTTGTTGCCCCCTGGCCCCCTATTTTTGAAAAAAAACAAAAATTTTGGGGTCCAAAAAGAGAGATCTTGTCCTTATAAATCGAATAGCGTTTTTCCCATCGAAATCGTCTGAGCGGTTCTCGAGATCTCTGGGGGGGGGGGCAGAATCTGCCCCCCGCAGGTTAACGTAATTATGGGCGCCCGCAGGGAATAGAGTTAAACAGCACAAAATGTGTGGGACGATACATATTAGCCGTTTTCACGAAGGATTATTGCGCTGAAAAGTTTCTGAAAGATTCTGAAAGTTTTGAAAAACTACACAACTTTTGCATGCGATTTTTGGCTAGAAATGTCCCTTATAATTTGCTAATATGTTGGTAAGAATACAATATGTTTGCAAGATTGTGGTTTGGTGGTAATAAGCAAGATAAGTATTGATAGAATCTTCTTGAAAAGTTTCAGGAATATTCAGGAAGATTCTATCAATACTTATCTTGCTTATTACCACCAAACCGCAATTTTGTCAACATATTTTTTTCTTACCAACATATTACAAAATTATGAGGAACATTTCTAGCCAAAAATCGCATGTAAAAACTGTAGTTTTTCAAAACTTTCAGAATCTTTCAGAAACTTTTCAGCGCAATAATCCTTCGTGAAAACTACTAGTATATATATATTTACACCATAAGCTACGCCACGCTAGAAATCATGCCTATTACCGACTTTGTGTCTGTGCGACAGGCAGCTCCACTTTTTGTGTAATAAAATACAGGCATATGTCTAAGGAAGAGAGCAACGCTATTAGCTAAATTGCAAAGATAACATTTTCATCACACAATGTTTTATGTCTCACTCCGTCAGTAGGTATGACCACGTTTCAGAGGTGAAGAATGTTGACGAAGCTGGTCACAATGGCTAAAACTGCTCATTTAATGATACGAAAACCGTGTCGTGGACCGTGTCCAGGTATGTCGGGTACGTACAACTTTCGCTTCTAAATTCTGCCGGACGCCAGGAATTGCTAATCGGGTGGTGGGGTCGGGGCCTGTGCAACAAGCTATGCTTAGCGCGGGGCCTGACCTCGGAAATCCATCCATTCAAAAACATTCGGACTAAATTTATTTTAAAAAATCTGCTGTTTATCCATCGAAGGTTTTCAGAACGACAGTCTTTCGCAAGGAAATAGGAAGCGGAAGTCTTCCATGGACAAATATGTGATGCTGTGATGCTAGTAATATGTGATATGTGATGCTGTAATGCTGGTAATATGTGATCTGTGATGCTGTGATGCTGGTAATATGTGATGCCGGTTTTCGTGGCACCTTGACTTGAAAAGTTCCCGCTACCGGGAATCCAGCTTGTCGATTTGTCAGCTCTTCTATGTTTTACCAGTTGGCACTTCGTCGCGCCAATCAAAACGGAAAAGCACTTAGCGAATCAAACGCTTATCTGACGAAATCTTGTTTATGTTCCTGCTGAAATCCAATAAGAGTCTTCGGCTCTGGATGGAATAAAATGCTGAGCTCAAATCAATCTTTCCCTTGCATTCGCTTTGAAAGGAAAATTATGCTAACAATGTCTAGCAGAGATGCTACAAAACTAAAGGAGTTTGTTTTCTTCTTCTTCTTCTAACCGCCACCCATTAATAGGTGACCAGGAGTGCCCCCGCCCTCGATCCCAACGACGCACGACACCTTGCGTTAATATTAGACAACAAAAGAGAAAATGTCGCGGCACTCCCAGCTAAGAAATGGAAACAAACATAAAAAAGCATATGAAGAGAGGTAGTTTGGGTGTTAGATGTGGTGATATAAAAGAAGGCGGAAAGTAGTCTTTGTTGAAAACAGCAAATGACTGCCCCCCAACTACGTCCCAGGATATCATCCTCACTCATCCTCATCCAGGACAGGATGAGGATGAATTCATTCACTGTGTTAGTAAAAGGGGTATCAGTCATACATGGCGGAGGACAAATTCTGGTCTATTTTCAAGCTTTTCTTGTCGGTACTTTGTGGACCCCACTCAGCTAAGCGTAGCTTGTTGCTGAGTGAGGATCCCGAAGCCAGCGCCAATGAATGGGTATATACCTAATAATAACTACCAATTTTTGAAAGACTATATAGATAATTCTACTTAGCCGAATTACAGACAACATGCCCTGAAAGAAAAACCGATTCAAGCTCTCTAACTTATCTAAATAACATTTTTCTTCTAAATCATTACTATTTTGACAGCGAAGAAGCTCTTATCTTACTCCTTCTTAAGTCTTATCTTACTCTTATCTTATTCCTTCCTTAAGTATCTAACCACTGCGCCGAGTTGCTCCCCCAAAATACAACTGAAATGTAAGCAACGTGTTTGTTGTGTGAAATGCGTCAGTTATGCATCCAGCTAGGTCACGGCATTAGCGGCCGCTGCGCGGCCGACCTTCGGTTTCAAATACAAGTCCTGCGCTCCGCCAGGAACGGAGGTTTAGTGAGAGCGTGATAGGGTTTAGTGGTCGACCAGATACATATGACGTCATATGACAAACTTGGTATCTGACGCATTTCTGCGCCCACGTTGTTTACATTTCAGTTGTAATGGCGGAGTCGTTGCGGGCGGTCGGCTGAAGCGATTGACGGGTGATACAAATTATTATTGTTAGGTAAGTACTGAGAATGTCCCTGTTTTGAGTGCAGTTCTGATGAAATTAGACAAAATTAGACATTAGACATTAGTATAAAATATTTAATTTACCTATATAAAGGTGTGCAAAAGCGAATATCGCCCAATAATTGGCTATAGCTGTGTGATACCTTGGCAGGGATGTTCAACCATTAAAGGAAATAGTTCACCTTGGAAAATTTTTACCCATCACAATTTTATTATATTTTTAATACAATTTCTTTTTATATTATCAAAAATGGCCTTATATCTTGCCGATTCAGGACAGAAGGCCGTACATTTGTATTGTTTATATGCATACTCTATACTATATGCATACTCTCTGAGTCAGAGTCCTGACGTCACGCGAATGTAAAAAATGGTTCAGCCAATCATATTCGAAAGTAGTCGCGTAAAGATAGACTCGCATTGGAGATGTGCCAACCGGCGGCCGGCGTTCGCTCGCTAGCACCAGCTGCAAGCTGATTGGCCGATGGTATAGCCTCTGCCCGGGCTAGAACCAGTACAACATTCTTTCGCCAGCACCGCATTCCTTCGCCAAAAACTCAAATATATTCGGCTGGAGAGTCTTTTCAGTCAAGAAAACTTGCAGATAGGGGTTTCCCAACACGGGCTACAAGCTGCTATCTCAGTTTAAAACTAATGTTGAAGGTGAACTATTTCCTTTAAGTATATGAAGCCTTGGGACTTGAGCTAAAATGTGTCCAATGATTGTCCATGTTTGTAAATTATTGTACAGGTACGTCCTGGAATTATTTTATGTGTATACTGTACTGGAAAGTTTCTTCATGTTTGCACTGATTAGTGTATCAGTATTGTCCAACATTAATTCTGCTAGCAACCATGTTTTTTGTCACCCCTCCCCTACTCCAGTAAGACTAATTTGAAATCCGGTTAGTCTCGGGTGGGGGAGGGTGCAGAACAAGGGCGTAGCTTCTCCAGAAAAGTTATGGGGGCTGAGCTGGGAAAAATCGCTTAAAGTACCATCAAAATACACACAAAAATACAGATTTCTCCCGGATTTTACCCACTTTCTCGTTCAAGTTGGGGGTATCTGAAGCCAAGTTGGGGGGGGGGGGCTGAAGCCCCCTCAACTGAATAGAAAACTACACCCCTATTGCAGAGTGATTCTATTCATTTTGTATTTTAAATGTGTTCAAATGTGTTCTTTCTTGGCAATCTTTGACTAAGGAAGATATTTACCTGCTGGTGCACAATATGGCAGCACATTATGATGTTATAGTACCGTGTGGCAGGCGGCAGCATGGCAAAAGCAGCAACATAGTGCACCAAGGCAATATTGTAAACCTTATTACCTATGTCTGTCAGTACCATATGTTTTGTCTTGAACAAATTGGAAAATTTGTAGGAAAAAACTGGTGACAAACTTGTATCTTTAAAATCCTAACGGTGACACACAGCTAGGGTTTCCCAGCCCTTCTGTAGCTTTCAGTGAGAGTTATATCTTTGTTTGGTTTTAACCCGCGCCGTGCCGGTGCTCGGCGCCACCTTCGTCGCGCCGGAGGAGGGGGGTTAGACCCCCTCTAACTCGAAAACTAAAAGGGCTAGAAAGATGCGTAAAGAGCGTTCGAAAGCTCTTGACAAGCACATTCGAAGGTACTTCGAATATTGTTTTCTTCAAGTCAATATTGAGGTCACCAGAGGTCATCAAATGTCAGATTTTCAGATTTTCCAGGCTTCGCTCCAGAAACTCCCAGATATCACAGGAACTATGATAGCTAGGAACAAACGGAAAAAAGGCAATGGAAAACTCTTGAAAAATACAATCGCTAAGGTGTCCTCAGATTTTAGCTCAAGTCAATAGTTTAGGCTCCAGAGCTCATCAAATGTCAAAAAGGCTATTTTTTACAAAACAGTTTATTATGAATAGCGTTTTGCCTAATAAAGACAAGGCAATAATTTGGACGCCATCGTGTTTGTTGCGGCAAGGCACTGCGACTAGTATTAGTGTTGACTAGGTTAGGTCAACTTAAAAATGTGACGTCAGGTTAAGGTCAAGTGGTGACCCAAATGGGTCATGTTGCATATGGGACGACGTGGCGCGACGAGACAAACACAGTGGTGTCGGTTTCACTTATCTATCGTCATTATGTCGGGAGTTATTGCCATAAAACTATTGGTGACCTCGGATGACCTTGGCTGACCCTGTAGGGGTCATTGAACAATAATGGCACCTAGGTCATCAATAATGGCCTATAATAACATGATTCAGAAGGAATTAGGCTGCTATCTTGCGTATTCTTGGAATAGGAAGCATTTAAATATTTCCCCATTAACCCCCAATCCCCAATGGGAATTTCGTGATTTCGAGACCCCCCCCCCCCCCCCCCAATTTCGTGACCTCGCCAATGGGGAGGTCACGCAATTAACCCGACCTTAGGTCGCTGATATAACTAAATCCAAGATAAGCGAATTGTAGATTATATGACCTTATGCAATCTTGTAAGTGTAAAACCGATCATCTTCAAACTGTGACTGTGGTACGACCACAAGTTTTTTGGAGGTGGGTCACGTGACCTGGTCCAGCGACCTGACCTGAGATGACCCGAGGTATTTTTTTACATAATGTGGACAATTGATGCCCAAATAGCATCCCCCTCCCCCTCCCCCTTTAGATTATATGAGATTATATGACGTACGAGATTACATGACGTACGAGATTATATGACTTACGAGATTATATGACGTACGAGATTATATGACGTACCATGGGTGGAGCTTTTCAGAAAGAGTTGGTGGGGCAAAATGTCATATAGGCTGGTTGTTTTCAATGATTCAGGTGAAAAATGGTAATTTAAACGGCAGGAAACCCTCAAATCTGACAGAAGTTGCTGGGGCAAAACACAAAGTTGGTGGGGCAGTCGCCACACCATTTGAATGGGAAACTCCACCCGTGTGACGTACGTACATACACCAGCAGCCACTGGTGCTAGCACCAGCAGCCACTGGTGCTAATCGCAATGCTCAGACAAGAGCAACAGCCACGTTGTCTTTTTCTGTGCTGCCTATGATTTATAATTTATGATTTATTTATATTACCTATGATTTATGATTTATGGTGTATGTATATTACCTATGATTTATGATTTATGTTTATTTATATTACCTATGATTTATGATTTATGGTTTATTTATATTACCTATGATTTATGATTTATGGTTTATTTATATTACCTATGATTTATGCTTTTGATTTATTTATCTTACCTATGATTTATGGTTTATGATTGATTTATCTTACCTATTCCTATTATTAAAATCAAAAACTATGTATGGATGGATGTATGTATGTGACGTCCGTTCCCTTTGGCGGGCCGCTGCTCGGCAACGGCGAGAGCTGCGGTGACGATTTTTTCACACAAAATCGGGCCTGTGCAACCATTTCGTGTATTAAATTTTCGGCCATGTGCGACGACCGTGGCGCTCGTGAGCGGTGCGTCTCTGCCGCTTTTGGGCCGCGGCCACTGCCGTCAGAGCGGGCACGAGCTCTCGGCTCACTTTGTTGGCTGGCAATTCCGAGCGTTTCAAGTGAGGAGCTGCGATATTTGAGATTCGAAAAACGCACTTGGCATCAGTGAGTCACGTGCCTTGCCCATCCAACGATCAGCAAAAATAAAGTTTTTCAATAGATTAATTGCCACTTAAGCGCGGTTCCCCCATGCAATTTAAGCGCGGTTCCCGCGTGCATTTTAAGCGCGGTTCCCGGTGCATCTTAAGCGCGGTTCCGCCGTGCAAATTAAGAGCGGTTCCCACGTATGGCTTAAGCGCAGTTCACGTAAGGTATTAAGACCGGTTCACGTGTGGATTAAGCGCGGCTGAACCGATTGCGTTCTAATTTGGTGTGTGGGACCTCTCAGCCGTTGCCTTTCCACAAGTCAGGGGTGGAGTGCCTCTGCCGTGCGCACGTGCTCACCCCTATGATCGTCCTGGTTATATCGTCCTGGTTTACGGGATACAGGGAACAATACGGGATTGCGCATCGCGCAATGCAGGCCACCTAGTTACTCTTATTAAAATCAAAAACTATGTATGGATGGATGTGATTCCGTTCCCTTTGGCGGGCCGCTGCTCGGCAACGGCGAGAGCTGCGACGGCCATTTTTTCACACCAGCTCGGACCGGTGCATCCATTTTGTGTATTAAATTTTCGGCCATGTGCGACCTATGTGGCGCACGTGAGCGGTGCGTCTCTGCCGCTTTTGGGCCGCGGCCGCTGCCGTCAGAGCGGGCACGAGCTCTCGGCTCACTTTGTTGGCTGGCAATTCCGAGCGTTTCAAGTGAGGAGCTGCGATATTTGAGATTCGAAAAACGCACTTGGCATCAGTGAGTCACGTGCCTTGCCCATCCAACGATCAGCAAAAATAAAGTTTTTGAATAGATTAATTGCCACTTAAGCGCGGTTCCCCCATGCAATTTAAGCGCGGTTCCCGCGTGCATTTTAGGCGCGGCTCCCGGTGCATCTTAAGCGCGGTTCCACCGTGCAAATTAAGAGCAGTTCCCACGTATAGCTTAAGCGCAGTTCACGTAAGGTATTAAGACCGGTTCACGTGTGGATTAAGTGCGGCTGAACCGATTGCGTTTTAATTTGGTGTGTGGGACCTCTCAGCTGTTGCCTTTCCACAAGTCAGGGGTGGAGTGCCTCTGCACGTGCGCACGTGCTCACCCCTATTCTATATATCAGGAATGGCTCAGCCGATTGTGTTCAAATTTGGTGTGTGGTTAGGGACCCCTCCGCCGCCGCCTACCCACAAGTCATGGGTGGGGTGGGGTGCCTCTGCACGGGCGCACGTGCGCACCTTTTTTGTATCTCAGGAACTACTTGCCCGATCGGGTTGAAATTCACCGATACGGGAACGGGATACGGGACGGGATACGGGAATGGGATACGGGAACGGGATACGGGAACGGGATACGGGAACGGGATACGGGAACGGGATACGGGAACGGGATACGGGAACGGGATACGGGAACGGGATACGGGAACGGGATACGGGAACGGGATACGGGAACGGGATACGGGAACGGGATACGGGAACGGGATACGGGAACGGGATACGGGAACGGGATACGGGAACGGGATACGGGAACGGGATACGGGAACGGGATACGGGATACGGGAACGGGATACGGGAACGGGATACGGGAACGGGATACGGGAACGGGATACGGGAACGGGATACGGGAACGGGATACGGGAACGGGATACGGGAACGGGATACGGGAATGGGATACGGGAACGGGATACGGAAACGGGATACTGGAACGGGATACGCGATACGGAACCGCGATACGGAAATGGTATACTGGATACGGGATACGGGATACGAGATACGGGATACGGGAAATGGGATACGGGATGCAGGATACGGACTACTGGATACGGGATACGGGATACGGGATACGGGATACGGGATACGGGATGCGGGATACGGGATACGGGATACGGGATACAGGATACAGGATACGGGATGCGGGATGCGGGATACGGGATACGGGATACAGGGAGCAATACGGGATTGCGCATCGCGCAATGCAGGCCATCTAGTCTAGTTCCTATTATTAAAATCAAAAACTATGTATGCATGTATGTATGTGATTCCGTTCCATTCGGCGGGTCACTTCTCTGGAACGGTGCGAGCTGCGATGACCATTTTTTCACACAAAATCGGACCGGTGCAACCATTTCGTGTATTAAATTGTCGGCCATGTGCGACGTCTGTGGCGCTCGTGAGCGGTGCGTCTCTGCCGCTTTTGGGGCCGCGGCCGCTGCCGTCAGAGCCGGCACGAGCTCTCGGCTCACTTTGTTGGCTGGCAATTCCGAGCGTTTCAAGTGAGGAGCTCGGATATTTGAGATTCGAAAAACGCACTTGGCATCAGTGAGTCACGTGCCTTGCCCATCCAACGATCAGCAAAAATAAAGTTTTTGAATAGATGAATTGCCACTTAAGCGCGGTTCCCCCATGCAACTTAAGCGCGGTTCCCGCGTGCATTTTAAGCGCGGTTCCCGGTGCATCTTAAGCGCGGTTCCGCCGTGCAAATTAAGAGCGGTTCCCACGTATAGCTTAAGCGCAGTTCACGTAAGGTATTAAGACCGGTTCACGTGTGGATTAAGTGCGGCTGTACCGATTGCGTTCTAATTTGGTGTGTGGGACCTCTCAGCCGTTGCCTTTCCACAAGTCAGGGGTGGAGTGCCTCTGCACGTGCGCACGTGCTCACTCCTATTCTATATATCAGGAATGGCTTAGCCGATTGTGTTCAAATTTGGTGTGTGGTTAGGGACCCTCCGCCGCCGCCTACCCACAAGTCATGGGTGGGGTGGGGTGCCTCTGCACGTGCGCACGTGCAGAGGCACCCCACCCTCTTTTTTCTTTTTTGTATCTCGGGAACTACTTGCCCGATCGGGTTGAAATTCACCGATACGGGAACGGGATACGGGAACGGGATACGGGAACGGGATACGGGAACGGGATACGGGAACGGGATACGGGAACGGGATACGGGAACGGGATACGGGAACGGGATACGGGAACGGGATACGGAAACGGGATACGGAAACGGGATACGGGAACGGGATACGGGAACGGGATACGGGAACGGGATACGGGAACGGGATACGGGAACGGGATACGGGAACGGGATACGGGAACGGGATACGGGAACGGGATACGGGAACGGGATACGGGCACGGGATACGGGCACGGGATACGGGCACGGGATACGGGAACGGGATACGGGAACGGGAACGGGATACGGGAACGGGATACGGGAACGGGATACGGGAACGGGATACGGGAACGGGATACGGGAACGGGATACGGGAACGGGATACGGGAACGGGATACGGGAACGGGAACGGGATACGGGAACGGGATACGGGAACGGGATACGGGAACGGGATACGGGAACGGGATACGGGAACGGGATACGGGAACGGGATACGGGAACGGGATACGGGAACGGGATACGGGAACGGGATACGGGAACGGGATACGGGAACGGGATACGGGAACGGGATACGGGAACGGGATACGGGAACGGGATACGGGAACGGGATACGGGAACGGGGTACGGGAACGGGATACGGGAACGGGATACGGGAACGGGATACGGGAACGGGATACGGGAACGGGATACGGGAACGGGATACAGGAACGGGATACGGGAACGGGATACGAGAACGGGATACGGGAACGGGATACGGGATACGGGATGCGGGATACGGGATACGGGATGCGGGATGCGGGATACCGGATACGGGATACAGGGAACAATACGGGATTGCGCATCGCGCAATGCAGGCCATTAATCTCATTAAAATCAAAACGTTCGTATGTATGTATGTATGTATGTGATGTCAGTTTCCTTTGGCGGGTCGCTGCTCGGCAACGGCGAGAGCTGCGACGGCCATTTTTGCACACCAGCTCGGGCCGGCGCATCCATTTTGTGTATTAAATTTGCGGCCATGTGCGACGTCTGTGGCGCTCGTGAGCGGTGCATCTCTGCCGCTTTTGGGGACGCGGCCGCTGCCGTCAGAGCCGGCACGAGCTCCCGGCTCACTTTGTTGGCTGGCAATTCCGAGCGTTTCAAGTGAGGAGCTGCGATATTTGATATTCGAAAAACGCACTTGGCATCAGTGAGTCAAGTGCCTTGCCCATCCAACGATCAGCAAAAATAAAGTTTTTTATACATTAATTGCCATTTAAGCGCGGTTCCCCCATGCAACTTAAGCGCGGTTCCCGGGTGCATTTTAAGCGCGGTTCCCGGCACAGCTTAAGCGCGGTTCCGCCGTGCAAATTAAGAGCAGTTCCCACGTATAGCTTAAGCGCAGTTCACGTAAGGTATTAAGACCGGTTCACGTGTGGATTAAGTGCGGCTGAACCGATTGCGTTCTAATTTGGTGTGTGGGACCTCTCAGCCGTTGCCTTTCCACAAGTCAGGGGTGGAGTGACTCTGCACGTGCGCACGTGCTCACCCCTATTCTATATATCAGGAATGGCTCAGCCGATTGTGTTCAAATTTGGTGTGTGGTTAGGGACCCCTCCGCCGCCGCCTACCCACAAGTCATGGGTGGGGTGCCTCTGCATGTGCGCACGTGCGCACCTTTTTTGTATCTCAGAAACTACTTGCCCGATCGGGTTGAAATTCACCGATACGAGAACGGGATACGGGACGGGATACGGGATACGGGAACGGGATACGGGAACGAGATACGGGAACGGGATACAAGAACGGGATACGAGAACGGGGTACGATAACGGGATACGGGAACGGGATACGGGAAAGGGAAACGGGAACGGGATACGGGAACGGGATACGGGAACGGGATACGGGAACGGGATACGGGAACGGGATACAAGAACAAGATACAAGAACGGGATACGGGAACGAGATACGGGAACGGGATACGGAAACAGGATACAAGAACGGGATACGAGAACGGGGTACGATATCGGGATACGGGAACGGGATACGGGAAAGGGATACGGGAACGGGATACGGGAACGGGATACGGGAACGGGATACGGGAACGGGATACGGGAACGAGATACGGGAACGGGATACGGGAACGGGATACGGGAACGGGATACGGGAACGGGATATGGGAACGGGATACGGGAACGGGATACTGGAACGGGATACGCGATACGGAACCGCGATACGGAAATGGTATACTGGATACGAGATACGGGATACGGGATATGGGACACGGGATGCAGGATACGGGATACTGGATACGAGATACGGGATACGGGATATGGGACACGGGATGCAGGATACGGGATACGGGATACGGGATGCGGGATACGGGATACGGGATGCAGGATACGGGATACTGGATACGGGATACGGGATACGGGATGCGGGATGCGGGATGCGGGATACAGGGAACAATACGGGATTGCGCATCGCGCAATGCAGGCCATCTAGTGATTTATGATTTATGGTTTATTTATATTACCTGTGATTTATGATTTATGATTTATTATTAAGATTATGAATCATTGAACGGCCAATGTCAAAGCAGGCAACGGAACAAATAGATGGGATATAATAAATGTTAAAATACCCACTAATTATGCATCAAACAATTCAGACGCTTTTTCAGTTTGTAGATTGTTTGACAAAGGCTCCAAAGTTTCGCGTTGTGCAGCATTAATGTAAGGACTCTGAACTTTGACACGAAACTTTGCATGATATTACGAATCCTTTTATTTCTTAAGCCAAACACACGATAGTTCATTTAAGCATTTACCGAGGTACATTCATTAATCCATTCACAGAATCTTTGATGGATAAACACTCGATATAATTCACTGCTGAGAACTAATATGATACAATGTGTGGAGTAGCAAAGCAAGGTTGCCAAACTTGGAACAAACATCCAAGCAGAAATACGCCGTGCTGTGGTTGTTTTCATCTGACACCGAGGGCATATTTATTTTGGCCAGATTTTGCTTCAGAGCGTCTGAACATAGCGTATCTTCAATTTGTTTTGAATGATTTTCAATTACATAGCGTATCCTCAATTTATTTTGAAAATATAAGCGTTAGTATGTTTTGTTTTGTTTTCCAGCGTCAACATGGCCACTTTAAATCTGCCCAAAGGATCTCTAAAGTTATACATAATTTGAATATTCGAATTAGCAATTCCTTCAACCACAACTGGACAATAATTGTAATAAAGAAATGACAATCACCACCCTGAATCAAACCAAGTATGCCGAATAATCTGTCATGACATGCTTCTACAACTCTGTGTGCAACAGCCTCTCAGTTTCCGAAAGCTTAGCACTCTGTTTCTGCGTGTCTGTCCCTCGCCAACCTGGTTTCCCCCGCGTTCCTTCCTGCAGGGGCTGGGCGTCCCTCACCAACATGTCTGTCCCTCACCAACCTGGTTTCCCCCGCGTTCCTTCCTGCAGGAGCTGGGCGTCCCTCACCAACATGTCTGTCCCTCACCAACCTGGTTTCCCCCGCGTTCCTTCCTGCAGGAGCTGGGCGTCCCTCACCAACATGTCTGTCCCTCACCAACCTGGTTTCCCCCGCGTTCCATCCTACAGGAGCGGGTCGTTATACTATGAAGCCACCCTCACCGGCAGGATGCCCTGCCAGAGTTATCGCGCACTTTAAACGGGATGACGTCACGATAAAGTACACATTCCATTCCGGATAGAATCGTTAAGCGTCGAGTGGAAATTAGGAGTGGGAAAGAATGGGGCATGATCGTGACAAGCGACAGAGTTTTCGGTCTTTATCGCCCGAACCAGACTTCATTAGAGCCAGTGATCAGTTCCGAATTGATCCTTTAAACGTATTCACTTGCAAGATCTTTCTTAAATGAGCGCCCGCACAGCCAGTAGACACTCGCGCCTGGGGTCGCGCGAAATATGACACAATGTGAAGGCATTTAATTGGACAGATATGTACCTTTGGACAGATATTGGCAAACAAAACCTTTTGCCCGGCCTTCAGAGTGGCGATATTGGCAGTACTGCGTGGAGAAACATGTTCAGTCAATGATAACGTCATGCTCTTAGTCAAGCAGCCGTCATAAAATTGCGTTCCTTATCTGGCAGAAACGTTATTTGTACTCCATGACCATTTTACTAAGCTGCTCACATAACGTAGTGTTTTAATTTTGCAAACTTTAACTGGACTCGGCCTATAACGGCAGGTCATGGCGGTCAAAAGTCTCAATTACCAAACTTTGGCGGAGTTAGCCTCAATCCACAGTGGCAGCTTTCCCCAAACCTCCAAACACCTGCCATCAGAGACGGCCTGGACCAAACAATATGTGACTTCTGGGCCCCGTTTTGGCCAAGTTTTAGCCGGGTGTTACCAAGTTACGGCCAAACTGTAACTCGAACGAGGATGACCAGTCTTAGTTAGTTAGCCGGTGGGTCGCCCGGCGACATGTAAATTGTGGTGTGAGGCCGCCCGGGGACATGTAGATTGTAGTGTGGGGTCGCCCGGGGACATGTAGATTGTAGTGTGGGGTCGCCCGGGGACATGTAGATTGTAGTGTGGGGTCGCCCGGGGACATGTAGATTGTAGTGTGGGGTCGCCCGGGGCAAGGTTGTGCTCGACTCAGATTTTTTAGACTGACTCGACTCGGAGTCATTTACGAAGGGACTCTGATTCAACTCTGACTCAAGCGGGGAAATTACTTGTTTTGAGTCGACTCAGCCTTGACTCATTTGTTTTTACCCCTGACTCAACTCTGACTCAAGCGAGGGGGATAATGTTTTGAGTCGACTCAACTTAGACTCATTTGTTTTTACCCCCGACTCAACTCTGACTCAAGCGGGATTTTGTTTTTGTTTAGTCGACTCAACTTTGACTCATGTGAAAATTGCTTGAGTCGACTAATTTTTGTACTCAAGTTCAACTAACTTAACGACTTTGATTCAAATGTATTTGACTTGCAAAACTCTATAGAATATAATATCATATATGTAAACACTTTTATTTCGATTAACTCGGGATCAATGCACATTAATGAATATTGCATTATCATAAATATATACTGCATCCAGCTGCATTGTAAGTTATATTCAAATATATATGTTCCTAATAACAATTGTAATAACTATTATTATTATTATTAATATTATTATTATTATTATTTCGCACCAGCACAGGTACGTATCTTTACTTTACCACTATTGTTAATTGCTATATATTTTAATGGTCCTATATTATAGGATGCAAATATGAAATAAGTGAGGCTTATTTGAAGTTGGTTCTTGAGCTGGACTAAAAAGTAAAACAGGTGTTAATTAAAATTGAGTTGCCAAACTAATCAACAAGCTCAGTAGTCAATACTGATGGCAGTCTAGCAGGTTGTAAAACACTAACCGGTGTACTGTATTCAAGAATACTGAATAGGTACTTACCATTACAATTTAAAGTAATAATTCCTGGCCTTTTGTTACTTACACAATTGTGCTCAGTCAGATAGACACTAGACTGCAGACTGCAGAGTGCAGTAGGAACACTGCATTTATAACACAGCAGTCAATACACTATGATACGATATTGATGTCTTTCTCATTAGTATAATTCAATTAAACCACACCATCCACCAGCGTTTCACAAGGATATGTCACACAGACATGTAACTCTCCCACTGCCAACCCCAACCACAAAAATGTAATATTTTGTAATTTGTAGCGTTCAACTTCAATACAATTCAACACATATTCCAAACTGTTGTGACCAAGCAATGGAATGTTTTGATTGACTGAAAGCCTGACAATGATAAACCATTTGTTAGAAAAAGAAAGGTATATAGGAGCTAGCGGTTCAGTCACTAGCAGTATGAAATGATGTTGAGCTAAACCTGGCTAGTACATAACTATGAACTGGTTAGTGATTACATTGGTATAAAATATTTTTTTTAGAATCGCTAAGATGCAGCTCAATGTAGACACTGTGATGCAGCGTTGTCATGCCACATGTCCGATCAGGATAGGATTGGTTGTAGCCAATGACGTCCAAATATGAGATGAATATGACTAGATATAGAGAAGCTGCGTTCACTTCAAAATCCTGACTGGGCTGCGCCGTTTAAGACTGGGATGTTTGCTGCATCTGGTTTCTGGTAAAGCACCACTAAATGTCAGGATTTCACTACTGATTGGCTAAGCCAAAAATATTAATAATCGCAATGCCGTTAGGGCATTCCTAACACTGAAATTATGAACATCACCTCAGACCTCATTGTATCCAAAAATAATATTAATGAAGATTGCTGTTGCCAAGCTCATCAGACTTACCACTATACTATGACTAAGTACCGGAAAGGTAATCGCTCAGAGGTCCAGGCGTGTTACCTCTTAACCCTCGCCCTACAGGGGGGGGCGTGACAGCCCCCCCCCCCCCCCTTGAGGTTTTTCTTGAATAACTGTTTACACATGCGGTGTATCTTGCTGAAATTTTCAGTAGCTGAGTTCACAGCAATTATACGTAGGCTGTAAAACACAAATTGAAATTGGTTGGGAAATTTTGGCAATAATGACGTTTTGATGACGTCATGTTGGTAAAAAAAATGAAAAATCGTATAAAATAAAGTTTTAAAGCAAATTGCAAACTAAATTCACCAAAGATACAAAATGTCATTTTCTTTAAAATGGCAATCTCAGATTTTCAAAATTGTGGGTTTTTGACCCCTAAAATAAAAAAAAAATAAAAAAAAAAAATCCCCACAAAATCAAAACTTTCAAAGATTTTAGAAAAACCGGAATATATGTGAGAGAACTGAGTATGGACAATACTCATATCAAATTTCAAAGCAATATCTTCATTTCTGACTGAGTAATGGCTCCCTAAGTGTAAGAAACTGATGACGAACAAATAATTACCTTTTCTGTATCTCTGAGCCAAAAATGGTCTAGGAACATGTCTTTTGATTTACATTTATAAATTTCTAATTTTTAGGTTTTCTGAAGAGCAAAATCGCTGTTCTGGACGTGGTAAATCCGAGGTTATTCACTTGACCTGGAAGGTCATCCGTTAACCTGAAACCTAAAAATCGAATAAAGTTAGATTTCTATCATGACAGGCAACATGCTGGTTCTTACCGCATTGCTCTAAGTTGCTTGGTTTGGAAGTTAACAGGGGGGCCTGTCAGGCCCCCCCCCCCCCCCCGTAGGGCGAAGGTGAAAAAAGCTCCCGTATGGCGAGGGTTAAATGCAGGGGCTCCGCCACGAGGGTGTCAACATTCTTGAGCCAGGGGGATTATCCCTCAAATTTGCCCTGACAAACGACTATAAATCAGTGTTCAGTTTTCTAATTATTTGTTACCTCCACCTGTTACCTACCAGCAACAGTTTTTTGCTGACGCTTCCTCCCTCCCCATTTATGTTCTCAAATTTTGACAAACCAATCAATCGCTTCAGGATGTTGTGACTTGTGATAACTCACAACAAAACGCTTCATAGTATCTTTCCTAAAAAAAATATTCCACCACAGCTGTGCACAATGTTCTGCCGTGCAATGTCAACATCATCTGAATTCTGACATCCTTATTCATAATGTGACAAAGATAATTAGCATTATTACTTTTTCAATTGGCACCGACCCTAGCCGCCACTTCAAAGTTAACATTTTGACTGACTTCAGAATGTTGTACTGTAACACTTTTTGGATTGTAACACTTTTTTCGCCATTATACTTAATGTCATTCGATAAGGAAAAAAATGGTATTAGTTCAGTACAAGGCTGTATAAACCGGCCAGTAATTCAACTCCCCAGTGTATACCCAGTTTTTGTTGTTCTTGAGGTCCCTGATACACCGAAGAAAAGAATAGTCAGCAGATGGTACAACAGACTGAAAAGTGGCTTGTCTTTGACAGTCTACAGTCTAATATGACGTCATTAATACTGTAGCACAACTCCTTGAATCTTGACACGTGTATATTAAACATGGTTATAACTTATAATACCCTTTAAAACCGCCCTGAAACCTGCACATAAAATTATTAAAAAGTGCGGATGGAATTTTCAAGTTAACTGGTCTAAACATTCATTTGGAGAAATTGCATATGTGACACTCCCAGAGTAACTTGTGAGCTGCTAGTAGCTAGTGCTAGCATGTGGACCAGTATCCTTACCAATCACAGTCCTCACTATTCATCAACACATTTGAGGATCTATGCATCAGCGCGGAAGAAAATCCGTATGATTGATACGGCCTGGATTGATATTTGTCAAGTCGTTGTGGAGTGGGAGAAAGTAATCGCGCTCGAACCATTTAAAACTGAGTGAACTAACATGTGATAACTGTAGGATTTCAGAGATGGTCATTATTTCGGCGTTAGAAAATAAAGTGAATTGTGATCTGTTGTTGAATTAACATTCTTAAAGTACCTTAACCTCAATACATTTGTGATGCAAACTTTTTATTTCAGACATAAATGGCGCGTATGGTAATTGGTTCGTATACACATTCCAGAAAGTTATGTTTATATGGTTATTATTAGGTTATATATACTGCAGTTATCATTTCTATGAACATATTTAATATTGTATTGTTTCACTTATGATAAGGAGCAGTCAGCAGAGTTTGTGATGAGTTAAGTACTCTATAAGTTCTTTTTTTCAGACAGAAAATTGATTTATGTGGGTTTGAAAAGCACTCCAGAACATTGTTTGGACCCCTTTATTATTTAGTTGCTCTCATTTTTTCGTTTGTTATATCAGATGTGACTTTGACTTGTAAGAGGATGAGTCGACTCAGCTTTCACTCAAGCAGCATCCAGGTGACTCAACTTTGGCTCAAGCGACATCCATGCGACTTCGCTCTGACTCAACTAAAACCCCTATTTTGATTAAGCGACTCGACTCTGACTCAAGTTGAGTCCTTATTATTTTTTTTTAAGCGACTCAACTCTGACTCAAGGCGAGCCCCTATTTTTCTTAAGCGACTCGACTCTGACTCAAGTTGATTTGCGTCAGAGTTGAGTCAAATCTGACTCACCGACTCTGAGTCGAGCACAACCCTGGCCCGGGGACATGTAGATTGTCGTGTGGGGTCGCCCGGGGACATGTAGATTGTGGTGTGGGGCAGAGTTCGCCACGGGCCGGGCTGGCCCTATGGGCCATGGGCCGGGCCTGGACCGGGCCTCAACTTTAAGGAAATCACCGGGCTCTGGACGGGCCTGGGCTGATTATTTTGAAGTAATGGGCGCAAGCTCAGGTCAGATTAAAAATATGTTATCCACCAGTTTACTTACACAGCAACACTCTGTTGCTGTGGCTGTGGCGTTTTGCTTTTTTGTTAGCATAGTTGGTTCATTGTTTCACATTTATAATATACAAGTAAATATGCTAGGATAATGATTGCAAATTTTGTGAAAATAATCATATGCTTAATCTGAACGGGCCGGACCGGCCCTGGGCCTTAATATTATGAATTTCACCGGGCCTGGTCTGGGCCTGGGCTTGGTGTTCATGGGCCTGGGCCGGGCCGGGCTGGGGGTTGGTGGGCCCGTGACGAACACTGATGTGGGGTCGAGGGAGGTCGGCAGACAGCGCTCTGTGGTGGTCAGCATAGGCGTAGGAACAGGGGGTGCAGGGGCCATGCCCCCTCACTTTTCGGCCAAATGTTTTGCTAAAATATTTTGTTTTGCTTAGCGATGAAAATTTTGGATGGCAAAAGGCTCGCCAAGGCGAGAAGAGCCCAAAAATGCGAAGAATGCTTGCATAGGTGGTTGGGGTTGTCCCAATAGGCCACCCCCAAAAAAAAACACCTTTTCGTCGGTTCAAGCCTGCCAATGGACACGGCGTTCTTATCTAGGCCAATAACAAGTATGCCAATTCTAATTGCGATCCTTTGAGTTTTGGTCCCCCCCGGCCTCCGTAAGTTGTGGACCCCTACCCAAAAGGTCAAGAGTCAAAAACATCGTACATGCCTCCCCGTGTGCTCATTTGAAAGCTCTTGTCCAGTAGAATAAACTGTAATTCCATCGAAATGCTCTAAATTAAAGTTTTCGTTCTATGAGTCATAAACAGCTACCAAAACCATGCCTTCAATAGAGCTCTATTGAAGGCTTGGTTTTGGGCTCTGTTGTGAGCCGTTGTGAACAGTGGATGGTGGACGGTTGTGCAGTGAGGTACTAGCGAACATTAGGAGATAATGTATTTGTTTCCTTCGGTTCCAAGAAGGATATTATGGCTTGCAAAGTGTTGTTCAGTGGCGCACGCACGAGGGGGTCAAAGAGGTCAGCTGACCCCCCCCCCCCCCCCCCCTCCCGAAATTTCTGAGGGGGCCGGCATAAAAATGAACCGTATTCTGGCCCATACCTGGCAGGGGTTCGGTCTTGGTAAGGCCCGATCGAGGCAGGGGCCCGGTGCTGGCAAAGGCGTGGCATGGGGCTCGGTCAGGACGAGGGCCCGGCCACGACAGGGCCCGGTCCTTGCATATTATTGATACGGGCCCCTGTCCGGTAGAGGCCCGGTCTTAGTCAGGCCCGATCGAGGCAGGGCTCGGTCCTGGCAGAGGCGTGATATGGGGTCAGGTCGTGGGCCCGGTCACAACAGGGCCCGGTCCTTGCAAATTATTGATACGGGCCCGTTCCTGGTAGGGGCCCGGTCTTGGTCAGGCCCGATCGAGGCAGGGGCCCAGTGCTGGGTAAGGCGTGGTATGGGGCCCGGTCAGGACTAAGGCCCCGTCGGCCGTCACAACAGGGCCCGGTCCTGGCAAATTATTGATACGGTCACGTTCTGGTGACACGGGCCCGTTCCTGGTAGGGGTCCGATCTTGGTCAGATCCTATCGAGGCAGGACCCGGTGCTGGCAGAGGCGTGGTCCCGGTCAGTTCTAGTCTCTGGCCAAAACTAGTGGCTAGAGCAAACATGAACTAAACTTATCCCTTTACAACTGATAAATATGCGCTTTTGTTTTTCCCATAGGGTTACATTGAAAAGGTCACGATTATAACGTGACCTTAGGTCACCGATACAAACAAATCCGAGATATTGTAGTCCCTAAAGACCTCTTGACGTGCCAAGAGTTTCATGTCGCTCGATTAACCACTGTGCCTGTGGTGCTACCTAGAAGTTGTTTGGTGGTCATGTCATTTGACCTGACCTGACCTGACCTGACCTGGCCGGGACCCAATTTTTCCCAAAACGTGGCTTAGCTATGTATTGCAAGTTGCTGAAAAAGTTTCAAGTCGATATCTCTGTCCGTTTTCTGATTATGACGGAAAAGCCAAGGGGAGGGGGACGAAAAAATGCCCCCTCCCCGAGCGCCTCCAGGGTTAATTCCTATTCCGTTGACGAACGTAGCCCGCGCCGTGCCGGGGGGGGGCGATTAGACGCCCCCCCCCCCCCCCCCCCCCTAAGGTTTTTCGAGGATAGCGGAAAAACTGCGGCGCTGCGCGCCGCCATTTTTGGCACAGCTGCTCGGGCATCAATTGCGCACATATATAATAGGTCATCAATACAATATCTCAATATCTTGGTCAACAATATCTTGGGTCATCTCAGGTCAGGTCACCAGACCAGGTCATGTGACCCCACCTCCAAAAATGTTTCCGGTCGCACCACAGCCACAGTTTTTAGCCGATCGATTTCGTACTTACAGGATTTCATAAGGGAAATAGTACCTACAATACGTATATCTCTATTTTTGTTGTATATCGGTGACCTAAGGTCGGGTCAATTTCGTGACCTTCCTATTATAAGTCAATGGGGAAATAATCCAATGCTTCCTATTCTGAGGATACGAATTATATCGGCCCAATTCCTTCTGGATCATGTTATCATAAGCCATTCTTGAAGTTCCAGGTTCAATTTTTGTTCAGTGACCCCTACAGGGTCAGATAAGGTCACCCGAGGTCACCAATTTGTTTGCCAATTACTCTCGACAAAATCAATATAGAGAAGTGAAACTGGCACCAATGTGTTTGTCGCGTCGAGGTACGTGTTTCAATGTGCAACATGACCTACTTGGGTTACCATTTGACCTTGACCTGAGGTCATTTTTGCAGTTGACCTAACCTGGTCGTTATGGACATCATACGAAGCACCGTGACGAGACAAACACGATGGCGTCAAAATTATTTCCCTATCGTTGTTAGGTAAAAAGATATTTGTGAAAACTGTTTTGCTAAAAAAATAGCCCTTTTGACATTTGATGAGCTCTGGAGCGGCGTGGAGCCTAAACTATTCACCTGATCTCAAACCTAAGAACACCTTACAGATTGAATTTTTCAAGAGATTTCCATTGCTTTTTTTCGTTTGTTCCTAGCTATCATATTTCCTGTGCTATCTGGAAATGTCTGGAGCAAAGTCCTAAAACTTGCAAATCTGACCCTTGATGACCTCTGGTGACCTCAATATTGACCTGGAAAAATTCCCTGAAATAGTTTCACATTGCATTCTAACGAGCTTTCGAACGGTGTTTTTGGTTTTCGTCTACATCTCATAGGAGCAGAGTTAGAGGGGGCGTCGAAACGCCCCCCGGCACAGCGAAGGTGGCGCCGAGCACCGGCACGGCGCGAGCTAGCGTAGTTTATACGGGACTTTGACGTCCAAAGGCTGGAACTTTTAAACCTGTAGAGGACATGAATCTGGGAGGTTAGAAAGGAAAAAAGCGCCATGATTTGGCCCAATTTCTCAAATTGCCTCAATTTTCGAAGAGATAATTAATTCATGCCTAGAGAATATAAAGTCCCGTGTAAACGCAGTTTCTATCTACACTACAATTTGCGCATAAACATCTCAAACATCTATGAGGGTAGCCAAATAATATTGTAACGCTCAACTTCACTGATTAAATAAAATGCTTCGCTATTTGGTACATGTTACGTTTCATCGTCACTACTAGAGATGTACCTAGGGGCCGATGATTTTGAGTATCCAAGCCCACCTAAGACAATGGGTAACAGATCCCCCCCAAAAAAAAACACATAGTTATTACGTTTGAAATTGTTGACGCGATCTGTTCCCCGTGCTTCTCTCATTTTGACCACACTCCAGAAAGCCTGTGCTCAGCTTCCAGACAGGTGTATGCAGCAACTGGTTGCCACCAGATGCATATCCGTTGGTTATGCATTCCCAAGTCATGCGCGAGACCGTCTCCACATTTGTTGGGATGCTGTATGTTGTAAAGATCAGCCATGTATCGCGCTAACTGATCACACATACCTGCTACGAAAATACCGTATCGGTTCACCAGTCACCCCTACTGCGTGTTGCCATTGACCTCATTTCGTTAACTCTCGACAGTTGTACCGCACATCAGTAGCACACGCACCTAAAATTCGCACATCGGTAGCACAGGCAGTCACCTTTCACGTCAATGACAAGATAATTATCATGTCTCAGATCCCATGCTGTAGAGGGCCCGCTCAAAAACAAGTGACCGAAATCCGCGAAGTTTTCAACAACAAAAAACGTGTGGGGGCCCGCACACAATGGGGCCCGCACACAAGGGGGCCCGCTCTTAGGGCTCTGACACCCCCCCCCCCCCCCCTAGATACCCCCCCCCCCCCATTAGATAAAAAAAATGCACCACTCATGCTTGCCAAGCATTCGTAAAATTGGAGTCGCCACATCACTATTTAGAATCACTTCTTTGCGGACTGTTATTTTCTTTTGAATGTTGCAAACTCAACATCACCATTCCGTCAGTGCACTTTACAATTAAAAAGAGTATGCAGTTAATTATATTTTTAACAACCTTAGCCTCTTTCATAATAAAACAGCAAGAATTGCTATGGCTCGACTTTGGGACCGTAGGAGTTATGTGACCTATACCTTATAACACAGATCAACTTTTCAAGGTCAAGTCTCAGCGAATTCGTACGCTTCGGCTTTGGGCGGGCGCCAATACCACAGCCAAACTGGATGAGAGCGGCCATCATGAATCTAGTACTGAGCACAGCTGGGACCAACGTTTTGAAGTCAGAAATGAATACAAGATGCTTTGCCGATACAACTGCTTTAGGTGCTGCAGGAGCAGGTTTGCGCTTGAGTATACATGATTGTTGATCTCCACCATTCATTTAAGTTGTTTTTTATCAATCCTCCGGAGGTGGCAATATCTCTTTAACCCTCGCCCTACGGGAGCTTTTTTCACCTTCGCCCTACGGGGGGGGCTGTCAGCCCCCCTGTAAACTTCCAAACCAAGCCACTTAGACCAATGCGGTAAGAACCAGCATGATGCCTGTCATGAGAGGAATCTAACAGTATGCGATTTTTAGGTGTCAGGTCAACGGGTGACCTTCCAGGTCAAGTGAATGACCTCGGATTTAACACGCCCAGAACAGCGATTTTGCTCTTCAGAAAACCTCAAAATTAGAAATTGATAACTGTAAAAAAGGCATGTTCCTAGACCAGTTTTGGCTCAGAAATACAAAAAAGGTAATTATTTGTTCGTATCTTGTCTAAAAATGTCAAAAAAGGTTATTAAAAAAATGACGTCATCAGTTTCTTACACTTAGGAAGCCATCACTCAATCAAAAATGAAGATATTGCTTTGAAATTTGATATGGGTATTGTCCATACTGAGTTCTCTCACAAATATTATGTTTTTTTCTAATATCTTTGAAAATTTGGATTTTGTGGGGATCTAAAAAAAAATTAGGAGTCAAAAACCCACATTTTTTGCAAATCCCAGATTGCCATTTTAAAAAGAATGCCATTGTATATATGTGGTAAATTGCGTTTGCAATTTGCTTTAAAACTCTGTTTTCTACGATTTTTCAAATATTTCTCATTGTTGTACCAACATGACGTCAACAAAACATTATTAATTATTATCTCCCAAACCACTTAACCAATTTCAATAAAAAAAATGTACAGCCTACGTATAATTGTTTTAAACTCAGCTACCAAAAATTTCAGCAAGATGCACTTCATGTGTCAAAAGTTATTCAAGAAAAACCTCAGGTGGGCTGTCAGCCCCCCAGCCCCCCCCCCCCCCCCCCCCCCCCCGTAGGGGCGAGGGGTAACATTATATTTGAGTTGAGATAGCCATTTTGATGGCTTGGCATTGAAATTAAGTATGGTAGCAGTTAAAACAACCACAATGATCTAATCAAAAAGATATTCGAGTTTTATTTTGGCATCTGTAAAAAATAAGGCCCATGTGTATTTGAATGGGGCCTATAAACCGACAGCGTCGTCTCTCTTTACCCAACTGGTAATGATAGTCGACTTGTTTTAAGGTGAACCTTGGAGATATTTGCTACGTTTCAATGGTTTGGTAATTGGTTTGTTTTGTATTCAAAGCACCAGAAGTGTCTCGAAATAATTGTGCCCATCCTTGGGCAGCGTAAAGGATGTATGTGTAGCTCTCTAGAGCTCAATATGACATCATCAACCCAAATATTAAAACTTAACTTTTATGAAATTGAGCACTGTTTGCGAGAAACAAATGTCATAATCGTGTTCGGCAGTAATTACTTCATATTTTGCACCACAAGCGGCGTACATTTGACAACTTTTGGGAAGGTGGGACAGTCCCTTTAAAGGGATTATACATTTTTTACCAGAATAATTGGGTTACATAGTAAAACGTACTTATAAAGGTGGTAGAAGTCCCACGGTAGCCACATTTTTCTGGAAATGACCTCTTCTGCACGTAAGGACATTCGAAAGTGCGCGGCACCGCGTATTTTCTGCAGGACCGGCTGAGGCATAGCCAGTCATCTCTTTTATGCTAATAAAAACACCTCACGTATGGCATATTTCCGGTAAAATAAGCAATATTTGAAAGAAAATAAACTTGTTTTGTTCCAACGACAGCAGCAGTTACCTAGTTTTCCCATACAATTCTATATTTTTCATGAATTTTCATGCCAAAAAAAAAATAATACGCCACCACCAAATTCTCAACGCTAAAGGCCAGAGAAAAGAAAACCGCAAAAACACAAGACCTCAACGAACAGTGTGTAGTAATACAAAGTCCCGTCAGTTTTGAATTGCATAATAATTTTTTAATCCAGTGTAGGACTTGTAGATAATTCAAAACTCTAAAATTGGTCTTAAGATAAAAGTGGTGGACAGTAGTGCCGATCAAGTACTCCTTATCTGATACTAGTCTCGAAAAACGCCTAAGTTTTAACGCTGATAATTTCTGAAATAATGGACTAAATGAGCATTGAGGTCCCTGTATATGTCTTAAACGTGTTTAAAGCTCATACAACTGCAAAAGACTGCATTTACTTTCCGGACGGAAACCCGTATAATCCCTTTAATGGAGAGTTTGCAAGGGTTTGCATGTTCGTTAAGAGTATATGCAGAGTAATCTCTGGGTACAACGAGTTTCTTTGAGGGTAACTGTAGAGTATTGAATGGGTAAATGGTGAGTATTCAGGGGTTGTCGTTTACCTAAACAGTGATGTTATAGAAATCATAGAGTAATTTAAGTGTTTTTGGGGTAGTAAATGGCGAGTAAGGAGTCCGAGATGAGTACTTTCAGTGTGACACTAGAGTAACACCATAGTCGTTTTGGGCACGACTCCCGATTTATTCTTGCATAGAGTAAAAAAAAGTTTTCAGCGAACGCAGTTATAGTACTGGATCTTCCATTACAGGAAGGCAGGCGGGAGTCTTACTGCTGGTTCGTGCCGTGAACAAAGACGACCATCTTCTGCACCCGCTCTTAAGCACAAATATATCTGGCAGTACCTTTCCCGGCGAATGCGGTGACTATTCCGCCTGCGCTATTTTGGGACGGAGATCGCGTGTCTGCCCCGAGGCGATTCGGGTCGATACCCCGATTGTGTCTCGTGTTTCGGGGCGAGTATTGCAGGAGCGGGCGCCGCCTGAGCTCAATAAAACGCAGGGCTGAAATATAATGACACTGTGAGCGATCTCGGCATCCGTTATTGAAACAGTGAAGTAAAGGATGGTGTATAATGCACCAGTGATATTGGTGCATTATGGGGCGACTTCCCTTTTTCATAAGTATGTGAGCTTAGCTTCCCACATAATGGATACGTTATCAAGGACATAACACGTTATAAGCCATCTACATTGCTGTATAAATCTAGGTCCTTTTATCAAATAAAATGCAAGTTCTGTTTAAACGATCATAAATGATGCATGATGGTGATTCCAAGCGTACCCGAGGTGCTTCAAATAAACTTCTCTGGAACTGTTTCTATTGCGTCGCCGGTTATTTTTCTTGCAAACTGACGAAGCCGGAAAAATCCGTCCATGTATTTCGCACTCTGCTCTTAATAATGTGATGGATGATGTGCTTTTCATTTTCTTCTTCGAACTCAGGGCCCTGAAATACCTCGTACACATTACACGGAGACATCTGATATCGGGGCTGTCTCCTGAACTGTCTACAGCACTTCCGACATTATTTGCACCGCCAGCCAATCATGTCGCGTCACACATGTCTGCCACCTCGACGACAGCCAATCAGATCACGTCTCACATGTCTGCCACCTCCCTGACAGCCAATCAGTGTGCTCGTAGCTCTAAATCACCCCGAAGTTTCCGTTTGCGCCGTTTCGTGTCGCCGGCAGCCGCTACAAATCATAGTCATGACGCCTGGTGTCTGTGGTGCCGTGACCCGTGTCGGTGACCTCCTGACCTTTGGGGGCGCCGTGACCCGTGTCGGTGACCTCCTGACCTACATCTGTGGCGCCGTGACCCGTGTCTGTGACCTGGCCTATGTCTGTGGCGACGTGACCCATGTCGGTGACCTCCTGGCCTATGGGGGCGCCGTGACCCGTGTCTGTGACCTCCTGACCTATGTCTGTGGCGCCGTGACCCGTGTCGGTGACCTCCTGACCTATGTCTGTGGCGCCGTGACCCGTGTCGGTAACCCCTGACCTATGGGGGCGCCGTGACCCGTGTCGGTGACCTCCTGACCTATGGGGGCGCTCGTTACCCCGCCGGCTTGTCCGACATTATAGTCACTTCTCACGAGAGCGGGCTTTGCTGTAATTGCACGGTGTCGGACAGCCCAGAGCGGCCGCGGCATCCGGGACTAACAATTAGTTAACTTGGCCGTGGCAGCAGCGGTGGCGGTGGTGCGCTGTACAGTGTGAGGACGAGCAGAGTTACGTAACGTGCCGCATTTGAGATACTTTGGTGTCAGATTCTGTAGAAGTGTCAAGTCGAGAATTTATGGCCCCGTTAGTTGTAGCTAACTGGAGCCTTTCCGGCTGGCCACGGGTGAAAGATTGCCCTTTACAATGAGAATGGTGATATTATTTCATTGCAAATAAACGTTACATATGGTGCTTATAAAGGGCAATAGGTATTCGTATTTTCGTATATTCACAAGACAACAAGTAAAAAGAGTAGAAGTGGAATTAGGGTTTATAACTTACCAGGAAATTCACACAAATGTAGCTATCCATTTTCTAACCAATTGCTAACATCAGAACCATGGATAAAGTAAGCATGGATGGTAACTCCGCCCTCTTTCTATTGTTATCCGCGACCACGCGGAGCCGCTGCCGTTTCCGGTACTACAAAACGACAGCTAGTATACCGCCCGCGCCGTGGTAGGCCGCAACACTCAGACGGCCGCTCCGTCGTTTGGTTTCTTGCCTTCCGGCGATTGTGGGATGAACAAATTAAGTTTAAATGCATTCGGGAAGCTCTCACAAGCACTTATGACATGTGGGTTCCACCGATGGACATAATACCTGGTAATTTGTGCCCATATATGTAGCAACGACCCCGTGGTAGGCCGTTTTCCGTACTACAAAACGACAGCCAGTACCGCTCTGTGGTCGCTAAATCATGTATGACGCCTATCCATTCTTATTTTATCCATGTCAGAACCATGAGAAAGTTATGACCCAATTTCAAAATTCTCATTCCCATTTTCCAGCTGAATGGATGCAATACCAAAGCAGTGCGGAACATTAGCTCTGAAGGAGCTGAGGTATTACGAGATCACGCTCCGCTCGGCGAAATGGGCCATTCTGGAATGTCGGTATTATGCGCATTGTGCAATGCTCTGATTTGTCGGACAAAAACATCTGCGCTTATTAGTTAAATATGTTAACCCGCGCCGTGCCGGGGTTGGGGCGTTTGGATAACCCCACCCACCCTAAGGGTTGTCGAGGATAGCGGGAAAACGGCGCCGCGCAGCGCCGTCATTTTTGCACAGCTGTTCGGGCATCAATTACCCACATTTTGGGAAATTCTTGACCACGTGTCTTCTCAGGTCAGGTCACCAGGCAGGTCACGTGACCCAACTCCAAAAGGTTTGCGGTCTACCACAGCCACAATTGTTTGCCGATCGGTTTTAAACTTACAGGATTTCATAACGACATAGGTACCTACAATTAGAATATCTAAGATTGTGTATATCGGTGACCTAAGGTCGGGTCAATTTCGTGACCTCCCCATTATAAGTCAATGGGGAAATATTCCAATGCTTCCTATTCCGAGGATACGCATATCAGTCAAATTCCTTCTGGATCATGTCATCATAGGCTATTATGAATTATCCAAGTTCAATTTGTGTTCAGTGACCCCTACAGGGTCCGCCGAGGTCATCTGAGGTCACCAACACTTTTTTGTCAATAACTATCGATAGAATGGAGATAAAAAGGTGAAACGGGCACCAATGTGTTTATCTCGTCGAAACACATCTCCCAATATGCAACATGACTTACTTGGTTCACCACTTGACCCTGACCTGAGGTCAAATTTATAAGTTTACCTAAACTGGTCAACATGAATGTGCCCTTGACAAGATTAATACGATAGCGTCAACATCATTGTCTTATCTATATTAGGTAAAAAGTTATTTGCGAACAACTTTTTGCCAAAAAGTCTTTTTGACATTTGATGACCTCTGGAGCTAAAATTAGCTAAAATTGGAGCTAAAATTGCTAAGCTGAGCTAAAATTTGAGGACACTATAGCGATTGCATATTTCAAGAGCTTTCCATTGCATATTGTCAGTTTGTTCCTAGCTATCATAGTTCCAGAGATATTTGGATGTTTCTGGAGCGATGTCCTAAAACTGGAAAATTTGACCTTTGATGACCTCTGGTGACCTCAATATTGACCTGAGCCAAAAAGAAATGTAATAGTTTTCAAAGTGATTTTGGACTATTTTTCAAACGGTGTTTTCGGTTTTTGATTACTTCGAATAGGAGCCGAGTTCGAGTGTGGGGCGTCGAACCCCACACTGGGGGGTTCGAGCCCCACACTTTGGGGAGCACTGTGGGTTCGAGCCCCACACACCGGGGAGCCCCAAACTGTGGGGCTCCCCGGCACGGCGAAGGTGGCGCCGAGCACCGGCACGGCGCGGGTTTAACCCTATTTGTAACAGGCTCCTGGCTACCCCTATTTGTAACAGGGGGTGGATTCCGCCCCCCCCCCCGGAGATCTCGAGATCTACCCGTCCGATTTTCAAAAATGAAACAGTGTTTGTTTCCCCTCAACACGAACTACATTTCTAAATAATAAAACAATCTACATTTTGGATAGGGGGACAACAGGGGGGCAAAAACTACAAATTGTAGTGGTATTTTTGATCCAACATAGCTTTCATGTTTATCGACCGATTGTAACACAACTAATAGGAATCGATAGAGATTGAATTGGAAATTGATATATGATGGTGACGTTTGCAAATTCAAAAATTATAGGCGTGCGCAGGTCACTCAATATGGGGGTGAAGTAAATGCGTAATAACACCATTTTTATGTGTGTTTTTTTAATGAAATGGTATGTGTTTGTGACATTAGAAAACTGTTATAAATCATATTTTTTGCCATACGCGGTACCAGGTTAGTGAAAAAGGGAGGTCAAATTGGAAAAAATATTAACCGCAGGCAAGTTGCTACCCAGCACTATACATATGTTACTGATCGTAGATAGTTCCTTTTTGCATGTTTTACTTCATCATAGGCGTATCCAGGATCCACACTGGGGCGGCACAAGACCTTTTGATAAGTATATTATCCGCTATTATGATACTAACTAGTCAACAGTGACTATTTCACTACAACTTCAATTAATATTGCTTACCCCCCTTTTACCCTACCTGGACTCGCCTATTATCTTATAATCGTTCGTAGAGTAGCCTGTGGTGCGTTTTTCATTCGAAAACTGCAGTATGGTATGCCATTGTACGCCCATGGCTCTTAGTTTCCTTGCAATAATATGACCCCCTTTCTTCCATTCCTGAGCGCGCCTCTGCCAAAATGACTTTATTCCCTTTTCTGGCCTCATATGTGCATATATTATTATAAGCTAAACGTCTATTGCGCCGTTATCGCTGTCATATCGTCATCACCATACCAGTCACCACCCTTTTCATGTGCCTGAACACGCCCCTGAAACTCTATATGTAATAAATTATGCAAATAATGGAAGCAGAAGCTATCTTTTACATCTTGATAGCTATAAATGTCTCTTACATCGCTCTATTGGCGTCTCGCCAAACATTGAATACTTCCTGGACCCCCCCCCCCCCTTTTTCAAGCCCCTGAAACCGCCTCTGCCATGCCATTTTTATAATATTTCATTAACATCAACTAATTTGCACTTGTTGCAATCACCGTAAACCGATGTAACGCTTTCATACTTGAGGCAGTTAGGAAGAAACCCGTGAAGGTCGCATTTCCGTATTATCGCCAAATGTCGCCTCCGAACCCACCCAAAACTGTGCCCTGGAACCGCCTCTGTTCAGGTTAAGAACTCAAAATTTTGACTCCAAATGCAGTATTCAATTCTATGAAAAGTCCTAAAACTTCATGAGCCTGCTCCCAGCCGTTCTGGAGATATCTGCGAAAAACATGAGGGGGGCGGAATCCGCCCCCCCCCCCCCCCTGTTACAAATAGGGTTAATGTAGAACGAGAAAGACTAACCAGTGAACAGTTTTATCATCGGTGGATGAACCCCTTTTCACCCTGACTGCCACGTCACAACGCGATTCGTATTCCACTTATATTTAATCTTTCTTTACTAGCAATTTGTGCTGGCCAATGACTTGCGGGTGTACAACTGATATTAGCAGAAGAGCTATTTTATGAAGCAAAAATATTTGAGCGTAGTCTCTGTCTCACTCTGCCTTCCATACCCATAGATATTGTTTTGCGTCAAACAGAGGCCCGATAACGATTTCAAAGTTGGGGGCAAAACAAATTTTGACTGGCCATCCCATTTTTCTTCGTGGATTTCGACTTTCACTTCAACTGGAGCCCTACGGAGTCTTTCATAATGAATGCTAATTTTAAAACACTTCGAAATTAAAAGAAATATATTTTATTACTTTGATATTTATATATTTCCATGATCGTAAAACAATAAGGTTTTCATTCATAATAATATCGTACAGGTACATTGTATCAGCTTTCAACACTGGTGCCGTTTTTGCGGCAACAAATTTCGGCTCTTCTCTGAAAGATATGCCGCACCGCACGCCTGATATCTTCCGGTTAGAACCATCGAGCGAAGCCCTCCACCGGCGTCCACGATTCACCGAGTGTTGCAGGAAAGTTGTGCTAAAATTCGGTGAACACCACCGACCAGAACCAGTAGTCCAGGGGAAATAAGTCGGCACTGCGAGAGGGCTACGTTCGATCGGTCAGGCGGCTAATGGCATATCCGTCAAATACCTATATCTCCGTCAACGACAGCCGCACTGCTGCTGTCTGTGCACTGGGGGCCTATGGCACCATCTTGCTGCATCAAGAGACAATCTCTTCTGATCTGTTGGCATACCTGAGGTCAGAGACCCTCTTGGAGAAGCTTCAGGTCCACGACAAATGGTGCACAGACGTAACCAGCAGGCTGCTGCCGCTGCAGCAGCGGGGTAACCAGCAGGGTAACCAGCAGGGTGCTGCCGCTGCTGCAGCAGGGTAACCAGCAGGGTAACCAGCAGGGTAACCAGCTGGCTGCTGCTGTCGCTGCAGCAGCAGGGTAACCAGCAGGCTGCTGTCGCTGCAGCAGCAGGGTAACCAGCAGGCCGCTGCCGCTGCAGCAGCAGGGTAACCAGCAGGGTGATGTCGCTGCAGCAGCAGGGTAACCAGCAGGGTGCTGTCGCTGCAGCAGCAGGGTAACCAGCAGGGTAACCAGCAGGGTGCTGGCGCTGACTGGTGGTGCGATTGCGGTTAAAATACAGAGTTCTCAAATTTCAAAATTGGCGCTTAAATTTAAGACAGATGCGTTCTTGTGTGTTTGTTCTGACCATGATGCAATGAAACCGTAGCAAAACTTACACAATAAACATGAAACATGAAGACATATTCAGAAGCAAATGACAGCGTTCCTTACAAAATTCCTCTAAGTCTTACTTCTGAAGGTTAACAAAATAGTTGTTATAGGTACTCAGCTCACTCCAATCATGTCTGCCCCCGCCTTGGGGTCACTGGCAGCTCTCTGTACTTTGAGGCGTCATGACCAGAGGCGGATTCATGAGGGGGCATAGGGCCAAATTCCCCCCCCCCCTTCCCCCCGAAGCGACTTATATAAATCGGGCGGAAATAACCACACTGGATTTTAAAGAAGTCCTAAGCAACTACTGCTAAGGCAAGATTGTTTTAATAATTGCTGAATGCACTATGAAGCAAAATCCGATGAGTGATTAACGCAAGTTAACAGAAGCGTGCAAGGGCAATTGTGCAATTGTTTTTATCCGATCCTTTAGCACTTCATTGTTTTTCAATTCTGTTCCCATTACTTATACATATACATATACATATAACATATAACATACATATACATATACATATACATATAACATATAGCATATACATATATTAATATACATAACATACATTACACGTAATAAATATATGCAAATAAATATATGCATATACATATAAATACTTGTGTTTATATGTATATGTATGTATGTGTTTATGTATGTAAGCTCTTTGATGATCTTATCTGTTGACTTGAGCTTGTATTGGGAGAATGCACCTGTTGATCATATGTTCTAAATAAACAATAAACAATTGTCGAAAATACCTACATCCAAAACCAGCGTGTTTTGTTTTCGGTTGATAGGATACCGGGCTATTACGGTATAATCAACTCGGAACCGAGTCGACGCAAAATTGGTTCAGAAGTTTTTTAAGACTAGCATCGAAACACTCTGCCTTCATATCATCAGGAATGAAGAGTGTTGGGGGCAGTGGGGAGACTTCGCAAGCTATGCCACAACCCAGTCACATATTTTCCATCCTAATTAAATGTTTCAAGTCACTTGTTACTGTAATGCCTAACTGGCCGTGAATGATAAAGCGCTTTTTAGGGAACGATAAGATCAGCCCGCCAAATTTCGGGGAGGAGTGCCCACCGGTCCAGAAGCTGGAGAATGGAGGGAAGGCACTCCCCCCCCCCCCTGTTCCCGGGCATATGAAAGGGGTCATGGCCCCAAAACTCCTGAAATCGTAAGAAAACTGACACATTTTTCGATTGAAAAGGAGTTCCAAGGAATTTAACTAAACAAAATATGCTTTAAATAACCTATTAAAGCCTAAGGAAGCGAAATATGTCAAGTGCTTATGGTAATCCGATACTTACTTGTTTAGATTTGGCCCCTAAACCACATTTTTGTCGTTCTGGATCCGTCCTTGAACAATGATGCGGCAAGCAGACAAAGTTGGTAAGGCAATAATTGCCCGACTACCTTTGTTTTTGCCCCACCAACGTTGTATTTGACACAAAACTTGCTCAATTTGAAGATATTTTAACGTTAAAGAATATATTCTCAAGCTAGGAACCCAACAAGTTAAAACAAATGTAATTCTCCAGCTCTGAATCTCACAATTTTCCCCACCAACTTCTTTGGAAACGCTTCTGCCATGACCACTAACAATTTTTTTTCTGGCCACAAAATCGCCAATCGCCACAAAATTATGAGTGGGGTGCCAGCCTGGTGTTTGGGGGGCAGCCAGGTGTTTGGGGGAGGCAGCCAGGTGTTTACCCCCCCCCCCCCCCACTCTCATGGGACTAGTGTTAAAATCCTGCAAATCTGGAGGAGGGAAAAGCGATCCTGGGGTCCGACCCCCTCCCCTGGTGGCGACACCCCTGGTTTTTCGCTTTGGTTTCTTATACAGAACCTCGCTGACAAAGGGAAAAATTAAGGTAAACATGAGTAGAAGTGTGATGTTTGCAGAATTTTGCAAAACAAACTCGCATTTTCGATGTCTTATATGAAAAAGAAGCTCTTTTTACGGAACTTTAAGATCAGCCACGCCAAAGTTGCCCCCCCCCCCTGTACCGAAGTTGGGGGGCAAGCGCCCCCTTAAAGTTGGGGGGGCAAGTGCCCCCAATTACTACAGGAATAAGTTTTGATCAAAGTTTGATGAATACGCAAGAATGGTTCATTGTCTCAGCTATCGCGTTCGCAGTACTTCGAATTCACGAGCATATTGGACTGTTTTTTGCATCGCCGTGCACCTCTCCAAGAGTGGCTTCAACGCAAACATTTGGGTGGGCTGCACACCCTGGCACACCCTACTGAAACCTTCTTAAATTCTATCCAAAACCGAATTGTTTTCACTAAATGAAACATTGGATTGTTTGTTTATCTCTTCTGAATAAGCAATACAATTTGTTAACAGAAAACTAGTATTTTGAAGAAGTTATTAATTTGGAATATTTTTCAACACTGTTTTGAGAGGCATGATAATAATCAGAATTGCTAACCTAACTCTCAAGAATTAGGTTAGCAATTCGGAAGTTATTAATTGTTGAATGCAGCCATGCGAGAGGATGAGAATTGGGATGAGAAGAAAAAAAAGAGAAAAAAGGTTAGTCGATATCGTACCGTAGGGGCTTGGTGGCCTTGTATATCGCAGACACCGGCGATTTGTTTGGAACAATGTTATATTTGTTGGCAGGGACGTAGGAACGTCACGAAAAGTGCGGGGTGTCAGTGAAACTTTGATGTTGTCTTGAGTGACCCTCACCCCCCCCCCCCCCCTACAGAAGATTTCTTTGCAGATTTCGGCTCTTCTCGTCTTGGCAAACCTTTTGACATCAACCTTTTTTCTCACCAAGCAAAATTAAATATTTTAGCCCCAAGAAATGGACGAAAAGTGAGGGGCCTTGCCCCCCCCCCCCCCCCCCTGTTCTTACGCCTATGTTTGTTGGATTTGGTTCAGTTATTTCATATAAAAATGAAGCACAATTCCTCTTGACTGCAGTTTGATGGCGGATGTTGGTGTTGGTGTTGGTGGATTGGTTGGGGTAAGTTGTGGAGAGGAAGTTATTGCAATTTTTTTTATAAACAATGCATGAGATCATGGGCTAAGAAATGACAACCATAAATGGACCTTGATTGAATTGATGACCAGCCTACCACTCTGCTAAATAGATCGGTGTCTATGGCATCAGACACACTAATAGCCGCATATCTCATTCTTCAGCAGTCGCAAACTAGCAGCACCTCCACCCATGGCTCATGAGTTGTGAAGAATTTAGGACAGGCAGCGACTCAAGACAGCTAAACATTGCTGTTCATTTAATCGTGACCTGGTATGAAGTTAAACTTTCTATTTATCATAGTTCTGAAATTGTCCTCGAGATAGTACTGATGGCGTACCCAATTGACTAGATGGATACTAAAACTTATGCAACCTGAATTGTCTTTGAAGCTTCTCTTTTTACACATTGCGAAGATGTGCTTGCTCACATCCCAGCTACAAATATGTATTCATATATTCATGGAAATATGTATTTCCTCGCATCATATCCACAATAGCAACATAACATTCAAACACATATTTAATGTGAATTGATAGCCATTATCCATCTTGTAACTTTGCAATTTAGAGATGTGGACCTTGCCATAAACAGGACAGGTCATGTACAGGGTTCAAACTTCAAACTTCAACATGATCATGTATATGCTGTTCATCTTAAGTTCAAGTAGCAAGTTGTGAGACGCGAACTGTGAGGCACAGTATCAGGTTCACAGCAGGAAAGGTTGAGATGCAGGATCCAGGATGATCCAGGAGGCTTGAGGAACTGGACAGGATCTTCTGAAATCAAATTGTTTGCAAGGTAAAAAACAGGTGTCTATGCTTAAATACACAGACAGTACATGCTGCAATAAAAATATTATATATTTCCATCCCTCTTGAAAATGCTGATTTTCTATATGGGATTTTATCATCTTTTGAGAGGAATTCTTTCATCCCCACCAACCCCAAAAAAAAATGTTAAACACTGGCTAAAACTGGCTAAACACTGGCTTAACCCTATTTGTAACAGGGGGGGGGCGGATTCCGCCCCCCCCCCCCCCCCCCCCTCATGTTTTTCGTGGATATCTACAGAACGGCTGCGAGCAGGCCCATGAAATTTTGGGACTTTTCATAGAATTGAACTCCGCATTTGGAGTCAAAATTTTGAGTTTTTAACTTGAACAGAGGCGGTTCCAGGGCACAGTTTTGTGTGGGTTCGGAGGCGACATTTGGCGAAAATACGGAAATGCGATCTTCACGGTTTCTTCCTAACTGCATCAAGCATGAAGGAGTTACATCGGCTTACCGTGATTGCAACAAGTGCAAATTAGATGATGTTAATGAAATATCATACCAAATTGCATGGCAGAGGCGGTTTCAGGGGCTTGAAAAGGGGGGGGGGTTCCAGGAAGTATTCAATGCTTGGCGGGAAGCCAATAGAGCAATGTAAGGGGCATTTATAGCTATCAAGATGTAAAAGATAGCTTCTGCTTCCATTATTTGCATAATTTTTTACATACAGAGTTTCAGGGGCGTGTTCAGGAACATGAAAAGGGGGGTGACTGGCATGGTGATGACGATATGCCAGCGATAGCGGCGCAATATACGTTTAGCTTATAATAATATACGCACATATGAGACCAGAAAAGGGAATAAAGTCATTTTTTTGCAGAGGCGCGCTCAGGAATGGAAGAAAGGGGGTCATATTATTGCAAGGAAACTAAGAGGCATGGGCGTACAATGACATAACATACTGCAGTTTTCGGATCAAACGCGCACCACAGGCTACTCTACGAACGATTATAAGATAATAGGCGAGTCCAGGTAGAGTAAAAAGTGGGGTAAGCAATGTTAATTGAAGTTGTAAGTGAAATAGTCACTGTTGACTAGTTAGTATCATAATAGCGGATAATATACTTATCAAAAGGTCTTGCGCCGCCCTAGTTTGGATCCTGGATACGCCTATGATGAAGTACAACATGCAAAAAGGAACTATCTATGATCAGTAACATATTTATAGTGCTGGGTAGCAACTTGTCTGCGGTTAATATTTTTCCCAATTTTACCCCCCTTTTTCACTAACCGGTACCGCCTATGGCAAAAAATATGATTTATAACTGTTTTTTTCTAATGTCTCAATCACATACCATTTCATTTATCAAAAAAAACATCAAAAAATGGTTTTATTACGCATTTACTTCACCCCCATATTGAGTGACCTGCACACGCCTATGATTTTTGAATTTTCAAACGTCACCGTCATATATCAATTTCCGATTCAATCTCTATCGATTCCTATTAGTTGTGTTAAATTCGGTCGATAAACATGAAAGCTATGTTGAATCAAAAATACCACTACAATTTGTCGTTTTTGCCCCCCTGTTGCCCCCTATCCAAAATTTAGATTTGTATTATTATTTATAAATGTAGATCGTGTTGAGAGGAACCAAACACCGTTTCATTTTTGAAAATCGGACGGGTAGATCTCGAGATCTCCGGGGGGGGCGGAATCCGCCCCCCCCCCCCCCCCCTGTTACAAATAGGGGTAGCCAGGAGCCTGTTACAAATAGGGTTAAACACTGGTTAAACACTGTACACACTAAGGTCCGGCTTATTTTCTCCTAACGTATGTTTGACGGATAATTAAGAAACGACCATATATGCATTCACACCGCATTACTGAGAGCTTCAAATTGATATATTGACGTATTGGCTTACCTTATCTATTGGCTGCTTTTAACCCGCGCCGTGCCGGGGGCGTTTAGACGCCCTCCTAAGGTTTTTCGAGGATAGCAAAAAAAACGGCGGCGCGCAGCGCCGCCGTTTTCAGCACAGCTGTTGGGACATCAATTACTAACATAGTGTGATATTTTTTACCTCGGGTCATGTCAGGTCAGGTCACCAGGCCAGGTCACGTGACCCAACCTCCAAAAATGTTTCCGGTCGTACCACAGCCACAGTTTTTTGGCCAATCGATTTTGTACTTACAGGATTGCATAAGGGAAATAGTACCTACAATTCGTTGATCTCGGATTTTTGTTTGTATATCGGCGACCTAAGGTCGGGTCAATTGCGTGACCTCCCCATTATAAGCCAATGGGGAAATAATCAAATGCTTCCTATTCTTATGATACGAATTATATCAGCCCAATTCCTTCTGGATCATGTTATTATAGGCCATTCTTGAAGTGCCAGTTGCAAATTTTGTTCAGTGACCCCTACAGGGTAAGATGAGGTCATCCGAGGTCACCAACACTTTATTGTCAATTACTATTGACAAAATCAAGATAAAGAAGTGAAGCTGGCACCAACGTGTTTTTCTCGTTGAGACACGTCTCCCAATGTGCAACATGACCTAATTGGTTGCCACTTGACCTTGACCTGAGGTCAATTTTTTAAGTTGACTTAATCTGGTCATCATGTATATGATGCAAAGCGCCTTGACGAGACAAAGACGATAGCGTCAAAATATCTTTATTAGGTAAAAAGATATTTCTGAGAACTGTTTTGCTTTAAAATAGGCTCTTTGACATTTGATGAGCTCTGGAACATAAACTATTGACCTGAGCTTAAATCTGAGGAAACTTTAACGATTGGATTTTTTCAAGAGCTTGGCACAATTGCGTTTTTCCGTTCTTCCTAGCTATCATAGTTCCTGTGATATCTAGGGGTTTCTGGGGCAAAGCCCTAAAACTTGCAAATCTGACCCTTGATGACCTCTGGTGACCTCAATATTGACCTGATAAAAAAAAATGCCTGAAATAGTTTCAAAATGCATTTTGACGAGTTTCAAACAGTGTTTTCGGTTATTATCTACGTCCCATTGAAGCCGAGTTAGAGGGGCGTTTCGTGCATGTATGGTAGTTTCTTAATTCGCCGTCAAACATACGCCAGAGGAGAAAGAACCGGACCTTAGTGTGTACCATAGCAACTGCGGGTCCCTGTACCTATTACGCCTACCTATTATTACCTACCTATTACGCCTTTTTGTTCGAACTAAAACATACTCATCTTGCCTGCGGATATTTCCCCACAGCACCTGCGCGTTCCCCACCAGCACCTGCAGCTAATGGATTCCGTTAACGGCCTCTCAGTGTCAGCAGAAGCTGAGTCCAGGTGACGTAAATAGGACATCCTGAGTGTTACCGAGCGGAGATGTGTAACAGGATATCCCTACATCGAGAGGATCCTGCTGGTTATAGTGACAGGCAGGGTGGCCGCATCGGTCGCGGCCACACACCCCGCCAGAAGTGTGTGGCGGCGGCGCCCGGCGACATACAGTGAAAAGACGTACTAAATTGCATGTGTGCTGCTTGTTTTAATGTATCCCGTTCGCTCCAGCTGCGACTTAACGAACATTGCTATCATGGCGCCCCTGGAGTTTTGGAGGGCGCCCCTAAATTGGCCTGCGGCCGCCTCTCCTAAAATATCCTGGATCCGCCCTTGCCGACAGTAGTGCGGGTTTTGCACTGAGGGATTCCCCAGCAGGCACTGCACGGACGCATATGACGGACAATGATGTTGATTCTGAATACAGCGATCCAGTAGATTGCTTCCTGGTGCTGCTGGTAGCATTTATAATTGAGGGTTTATTCAAAGCAAGCAAAAACAAAGCAAAAACTGTTTGGTGATCACACTCTAACATCCGCTCCTAAAGTCAAAGTACTGGGCGTGGTCCTCGATCCTGCACTCACCTGGGAAGACCATGTGACGATGACTGTGCAGCGCTGCAATCATGTGCTCGTGGGCCTGTGCAAGCTGCGTAGCAAAGTGCCTCGTGAGCTCAGAGCATTTTTAATCGAGACGCTAGTTTTCCCCCTTGTGAGATATTGTGCGTGTGTTTGGGGAGGTGGATGTGCCACTCAGAGAGCGCGCTACAGAAAGTGATCAATTTTGCGGCACGCATTGTATCGGACCTAAAACGACGCGACCATATTTCGGCCACTCTTTCCGAGCTCGGCTGGCCGTCTATAGAGGGCATGATTGCGGCTGCTGACGTTGCCCTCATCAATAGGTGAATTACTAGGGAGGACACGCGATGCTTTAAAAGCTCTGATCGTGTTCCGTACTCAGGTAACGAACCGCACGTCACGCTCATCAGGGGCACCCCTCCTGCAGTTACCGCGGGTGAGAACAGAGCTGACGTGCCGTCTTTTCAATATAGAGCCCTGAAACAATGGAATGTCCAAGACGCAGCCCTCAGGCGTGGTTGTGGCGTTGATGAAATGTGATTTCTGTGGTGTGTCGCACTCAAACGACGATGTATTTTATGTGATGTAGGATGATATCTGATGCGTGATGCGATATAAGTTTTGGACATGTTCTCTTGTAATAGGAACATGGAAAAGCCAGTTTACCGGAAATGTTCTTAATAAATCTGATTCTGATTCTGATTCTGCACTGTAACTGTAAAGGCGGCCACACACTGCACCATTCGGCGCGCGATATCACTGCTAAATTCCGCGGTTCGCGGTGTTAAGCCGCGGAAAAAGCTCGTCCGGACCAGCTTTTTTCCGCCATTCCGCCAGCGGACACGCGCCGAATGGCGCAGTGTGCGGCCGCCTTAACTGTAACGACATACATACTGTGTGCGGCCGCCTTTACGGTACAGATGTCACGTGACCAAGCATTTACGGCTGTTCATGCCCAAACTATTTGTGTTGGTGAATGGCCGGCATACCTACCCAAAAATATTTACATTTGTATCTTTTGATATTATGTCTACTGCAGTTGAGTCACGTGATTAAAATGTCAGCCATTTACTTGATTGATTAACAAGCTAATTTACAACGCTGACGCGCCCACAACTCACACACAGCACGTAGTTTTCGCTGAATAGCTAACGGTGCCACACGACATGGCCTTAGTCGTCCGACCAGTTTTCAAATGGCCTCCTTGCATTTAAATGGCTGGATTGCCGACGTAGGCTGTCATCTGCCAAGCCGTTTGTGTCCGGGAAAATGTCCTGCGATTCCCCGGACGGTGCTACGGGTCGTCTGTGTGTCTCCTGCTGCTTCCTCAGGCAGATTCTTTTATCTGTTCATCATCAAAGGTAAAAATTGAGATTTCAGTTTTTGGACCATACTTTCCATCCAAAGCCTTAGAATGCAATTAGTATCGCACAAAGTGCTCTAAAAGGTATAATACATATCCCGCATAAGCAAAAGTGGAATTGTAACCAAAGGTCAAGGTCAATGTCAGGTCACAAAAGGTCACAGGTCTACGAAAGCCATGCGACACATGTTGTATGGGTTATTTTACACGTATAATTCGATAGTAGCAGCCATTTTCACAACCTGACACCATATAAGGTCAAGGTCAGGTCACATGAGGCCAAAATTTGAAATAGATCAATCTAAATCGAGAAGGCATGTGTCTAGACCAGTTTTGTCTCAGAATACAGTGCTGGCATTTATTTGTTTGTAACTGGTTACTAAAGGCCAAAAAAACGCAATTAAAA